>AYEL01071642.1:0-57929 GCA_000484575.1 Olivierus martensii
TATAAAATGTAAAAATAGACTCAGCACTCACAGCAGTCCCGTAAAAAGCATTTATTATTGCTTCATAAGGAGTAACGCTTTTGACTATAGGTTAGTCATCTTCAGCTCCGTCCACTCAAGTGAAAACAGACTGCAGGCATTCGACAAACAACTCCGTTCCCCTGGTTGTAACCTGATCACCGGACATCATAAAATACACGGTCAACCTGCACGTGCTAAACACATCAAGTTTCTCGGCATACTAACAAAGGCTTGACCAACTGCGTGTACAAAATTATCCCTGACAACCATTATGACAATCCAAAATTCCAACTACAAACAAAAAATGAAAAAATAAACATGTCCTTAACTAACAGGTGTTCTCCTAGTTTCCAGTTAAGTATGAACTACTTTCTTAATGCATATTTCCAAGCTTCTGAAATCGCCTCTCGCTCCTTATCATTAATAATCTTCTCTTTACAGCTCCTCGTATAGATACTCATTCTCTCTGCCGTGCTAAGTTCAAACGGATCATCAACTCTTCTTATGACTCTAGCTCCCATCCAATTAATGCCAACGTCATTTTCGTAGGCCCTTTGTGCCAGCGCTCTGGTCAATTTCCCCTGTTTAATGATTGTCCCTGTCTGTTTTCACTTGAGTGGATGGAGCTGAAGATGACTAACCTATAGTCAAAAGCGTTACTCCTTATGAAGCAATAATAAATGCTTTTTATGGGACTGCTGTGAGTGCTGAGTCTATTTTTACATTTTATAATGATAGATAAAATGTTTCAGCTTCCCAATCAGAGGACTCAGGATCAAATTAGAAATTTATCCCTTTAAAAAATTATATAAGGAGTCCATGCCAGGTTTCTCACTTTCCATCCTATATAATTTAACAAACTTCTACAAGTTTGGTGATGTGTGAAAAGGCCTGGAGTGGAACTGCTGTTTAGTGATTAGTGAATGATTGAGATTGGTGTTAAAAAAACTAACACTTTTAAATTCTAAGTGCCTTTTTTATCCATAAGGTATGATATATAATGGTTAAGTAACAAAAGTTCTTACTATTCCGAAAGGCTATGTAACATTTTATAATAAAAGTTTACAATTAAATCATGCTTTTGTTTCATTTCATTCCATTATTGAACAGTATAATAATGTTTAGATTAGAGAAATTATCAAATATTATCCCTTTTAGTGCCAACCAGAATGAATTCTAAGAATATAATTTCAAATTTATAACAACAGGCCTATAGGATTTTGGTTTCAATTAATGTCATTTCAGTTAGTCATGATATTTAGGAATCTAATTCCAACTGTATTTATATCTGAAATAAATTTTGTTGGAAAATTAAAAAAAATATATTAACTTTTTCTCTTTTCCCCAATATTTAATTCTTATAAACTTAATTTTTTTCTATTTTATCAGCTAATAAACAAGTTCATACAAAACTGGAAAAAATAATTGCTATAATAAGACAATCAATAATTGTAGTAGCTGAAATAAAATGACTTCTATTAAATTTTAATTAAATGGATATATATATATTTATTGATTTAAATGTAATTCTTCAAAACTTAAAATTTTTAATATTACCTCTTACTGTCACTGTGAAATTGCACACATTTTTATTTTTATTTTTATCTTCAGCAATGTAAATAATTGTAGAAATTCCAATATGAAATCTTCTTGGAGGAATAATGGCTGGAATTACTGAAATTGTAGGTATGTCTCTACTGTTGTCTATAGCTAAGGGTACTTCCCATTTCACTAATGCACTTGCTTCATTTTCTTCAGCATCCACCACAATATTTTCTGGACATTTTATTGTTGGTGGTTGAACATCTTTAAAAAAAAAATTAATTTAAATAAACAAATCTCATATTAAGAATATTTTAAATAATATTTAACTGTTTAAATAAATGTAGTTTCTATAAAATATTTACAATTGAATATAGGTTAAATCTTTTTATAATAAATTCCAAAAAAATGAAATTTTCAGAATAATAATAAACTCTTTTAGTTTTTAATGATCATACTATAAAAATCATATTAAACAAGTCTCATTTTAACAAAATCAAAGTTTCAGTATAACAAACACTTTTTGCAATAAAAATTGGTAAATTCCTTATATACAAAGATAAAATATCTATTATATATTTACTTTTTCTAAAGATAAATTTATGGAGTATCCATTTTGGCTCAATTGGTCTAATTTCAGTTCAAGTAAAATAGCCAATGATGTTCATGTACGAGGTGTAATAATATATAATCAGATTGGCTTTAAATATGTCTTTATTATTATAAAATTACATTTTGAGATTCGTCTTTAAAAACATCTTCTCCTACATCAATACAGTGAATTTAGCATTTCTACCATGTTTGCAAAAAGTTCCTACAAAGTCTTCTTTTTTAAGCTGGTCAGCACCACCTGTGATTCAGTTTCAATCTCTTGTACTTCTCAAAACATCACTCCTTGAGCTTCAATTCCATTTATGGGAATAAAAATAATCATATGGAACTAAATCCAGTGAATAGGAAAGCTGTGGAATGAGAGTCATGGTGTTGAATGTTAAAAATTCATGACTTTTAATCAATGAGTGACTAGTGCATTGTCATGGTGAAGAAGCCAGTTTTGCTTGAGCCACAATTCTGGCTGTAAATGACATTCCAGTCATGTCACAAACTTCTCTGATTGTTAATTGTTGAATTTGACGAATAATTTTCTAAATTTCAATGACATTTTTGGGATATTTTTGTGCTGGTATGGGGCAGTCATAATTTCTCATCATCCTCAAGTGATGTTCAATCATTTTTAAAACATGAATACCACTCATAACATTGAGTTTGACTCATGGTTTTATCTCCATAAACTTAGCGAAGCATTGCAAGAGTCTTAGATGCTGTTTTTCCTAGTTTTAAACAAAATTTAATGTTTGCTCACTGTTCAAATTTTGAATTCATTTTGACAATCGCAGAGGGTTCAAAACATGTATTAATAAAATTCTTTATGAAACTGATATGGATGACACAGAGCACAGATTTTTTCCAGACTGATTCACAAGGTTTAACAGAATTGCCAGCTACAAGTATTAGCCTCAACCTCCACACCATCATCGCAGCATAACCACTGTCCAGTTATATATTGATCATACCTCATATTATCTGAAGATCAGTTGCATACAAGCATTTCATATACACTGGTTCATGTTTATATTCCATATTTCAGCTGGTTCACATCGGTTTGCACAAACCCAATATTAAATATACAATTGAAAGTTTTTGGTTAACATGTATAAATTTTGGCAAAAAAATAGATAAAAGACTAGAAAAAAAATTAGAAATGACATGTAGCAGATAATGCAGAAATTAAATTATAAAAACTGTCAGGTGTTTTTGATGCTCTCTGTATTTTCTATTAGTAAGATTTCATAAATATATTAAAATATTTTTCTGAAAAATTAAATTAGCAAAATAGGAATTGTCTTATAGCTGGGTTAATATACAGGTAGGCCTCGATTTGTGCAAGTTCAAATAATGTGATATTCGATTAGTGCAACTTATAATAATGATACCGTTTTTCACTTAGTGCAAGCAAATATTCGATTAATGCGAGTTGTAAGCATAGACCAGTTTTACTAACAAAGGTCCATCCCCTTTTATGATGTCAATTAACAAATTAATGTTAATTTTCGGTTAGTAAAACTGGACGAGGAGCAATCCAAGAACAGCACTTGGCTTTGAAGGGGTGAAACACAAGAAAGATGGGATTTTTGCCTTTAGCTATTATTTGCCTATTAAACTGCTGTGATACCCATATTAATTTATTTATTTTTGTTTATTATCTGATTTCTTTATTTAAAATAAAACTTATTGAAAAAAAATTGTTTTTGTTATCTTTTGCTGTCATATTCTGCTAGTAAACAAATAGAAAACTTTTTAAAAATTTCTCATTGGTTCATTGGAACTAAATTACTGATTCAATAAAGCTGCAATGCTTAATCACAAATCGGACTATCCACTCAATTCTCGACCCAGAATTGGCAGCTAGGCGGTGCTCAACTTCCACTTTCGATTTGCTATTTTGATGGTTGGTTTGATTATTTGAGATGCAATCCTGGTAAGTTATTAATTTAGATGATGAACAATGATGTAAAAAATAGAAAATAAATATTTCTTAAGCAGTTAGTATTGTGGTTATTCATCATCATGAGAAAGGCTAATGGCCAGAATCTCACAAAGCAAGAACCAATCACCATATTTTACATATAGTTAATACTTCGATTAGTGCAAATTCGAATAGTGCAAGAAATTCGTGGAACCCATTATTCGCACTATTCGAAGCCTATCTGTAATAAATATAATCCAGAGGCAGATTGAGTAATCTAGTCACTAAAAAATTTTCTGGCAGTCTTGAAGCTTATATAGGATAATACTGACATATATGAACCAATGTCAAAAATTTTTATTAAGATTCAGGAATGCTTCCTTAATATTTTCTAGGGCTAATTCATACTCTCAGTCCACTCTGATATAGTCTATTCCAGGGATGACCAAACTTCATGTT
This sequence comes from Olivierus martensii, assembly GCA_000484575.1. Lineage (NCBI taxonomy): Eukaryota > Metazoa > Arthropoda > Arachnida > Scorpiones > Buthidae > Olivierus > Olivierus martensii. Next base: position 4,550 of record AYEL01071642.1, read on the forward strand.
ATTAAGAGCTATATAAGAAATCTCAAATACTTGAGAGCTGCAATCAGATTCTTTCTGAATCAATGAAAACCTCAACAGTTTTTTCAAGTAATCATAGTTTCAAAAATTATTTATTATATATTTTAAATACATTTATTTCATATAGATGCATACTACTTTTTACAATAAATGAACAAATTACAAATATATTATTTTTTAAAATTAAATAAGTATTTGCTCCATATTAAATATTGAATTTTATGGTATGGAGTCATATTGAAGGTATCAAAGAGCCACATGTGGCTTGCAAGCCACAATTTGGCCACCATGGGTCTATATATTTAAAAAATATCAGTATGTTTCTCAAATACTTTTATTGCAAAAATTCATGGTCACACACTTTGTAATTCTATCATTTATTTTCTTTGAAATCACTTTTAGAAAAAACAAACTACTCATCCAAGTTTTAAGTTTTTTATCTGATAAAAAAATAGAACTTGTTCCACAAACACAAGCTTTTCCACTCTTGTATAAACATTCAGAAAAACAAAAACAACTGATTATAAAAAATAAAAAATAAAGTTTAATCATAAAAGAAATCACTAAAACTGCTTAACCTTTAGCATTAAAGTCCGAAAAAAGCACAATAAGCAGTGAAGAATAACACATTTAATGAGACAAAAACATTTTCAGTATTGGTACTACCATCATCAGTTGTATATAAAGGAATATAATGAATTAGAACAAAGAATTCCTCTGTTCTGTTCTAATTCATTATATTCCTTTATATACAACTGATGATGGTAGTACCAATACCGAAAACGTTTTTGTCTCATTAAATGTGTTATTCTTCACTGCTTATTGTGCTTTTTTCGGACTTTAATAAAAAATAAAGTATTTTTTATAATCAGTTGTTAAAAAATAAAATATTTTTTATAAAAGAGATAATATAGATCCCTATTTTCTTGAAAAGTATTTTTACTAAGACCTAATAATGAATTTCTGAACACTATATTCCTGGATCAACACATTATTTACTATTTATGTATTTTAAAAATGATTCAGAATTCGTGATAAAATATGTTATCCCAAGATAACTTCAGAATGTAACTACTACAGAATTCAAAATCATTTAATATAAAAAGTTTTTGATTCACAGAATAGATAACCTTGTAGTTATGAAATAATGATATATTTTATACTAAATTTCAAGAATAAATATTTTTTGTATAATTCTCTTTCACATTTACTAAAGTTTTAATATTGATAGTTAAATTCCTTTCAAATCTCATTTAAATCTGTAAAAGCATTAAAATACTTGAAGGAACATTATCTACAAAAATAAATTTTGTTTAATGCATCAAAGCAACAAAAATATATCTTACCAGTGCAAGTACTTTGAATATTTTCTGAACTCCATACTCCTGGATCAACACATTGCTTATTGTTTGGTCCATTCAAAAGAAATCCTTCTTCACAATCAAACTGACAAATATCACCAAAACTATTTTTTCCTTGCGTACATTTATTAGGTGTGATAACACCATTTATTAATGAAGGCAGAGGTGGGCAATTTATAGCTATCAAATAGTAAAAAGTTTTAAATCTTCTATATTTTCAAATTAATAAATTAATCTTAAAATTTTTTTACATAATTAATCAAAATTAATTAAATTATAAATAAAATTTTACATCTGCATAGAACAGGTAATCCATCCCATAAAGCTATAGCTAAACATGTTCTTTCCTTTGATCCAACAAGTGTATATCCAGGATCACAAGAAAAATGGCATTCAGTTTCAAAAACAAAATTTTCTGTAGTGCAAGACATAGAACCATGACGTGGTTTACTCAAAGGTGGGCATGCTTTCACTGAATAATAAAAATTAAAAAATAGTCAATAAATTTCAAAATAAAGTTATTGTATTTAATATACTGTACAGGAATCCTTGACTTATGATGGGATTCAGATCAAATCTGTTGTTTTAAGTCAGAATGGCTATGAGTCTGAAATGCCCAAAATTTATGGATTGCCCATATTAATATTTATTATTACTCTCCACTTTATTATAATAAACTTAACAAACACTAAAATACAAGAATAAGATACAAAAAAGATGCTTTTATATCAGATCATTAGTCAGGGACTGAAGCTTTTATCAATTGCATTTCACCAATCAGAATTTATTGATGACATAATTGTTGTAAGTCTGAGTAATCATAAGTCAAGGAATGCCTATATTTTCATATTAAAAATAATTAAATTTAAATTAAATTAAATGTACTTCAAACTGTAGACAGAAATTAAAAGAAATTTAGGTTGAAAATTTTATTCAAATTAACACATATTATAAAAATATATTAATTTAATAAATTAATATATTTTTATAATATGTGTTAATTTGAATAAACTAAAACTTTAATTTTTATTTTATAGAAAATATTGTATAAAATAAAAATTAAAGTTTTAGTTTATTCAAATTAACACATATTATAAAAATATATTAATTTATTAAATTAATATATTTTTATAATATGTGTTAATTTGAATAAACTAAAACTTTAATTTTTATTTTATTAAAACAGAATTCTATAAATATACTTTCACCAAATTCTTATGAATAATATAAATTCATAAAAAATTTAGAAAAGCTTCAAGATAATATTATAATTTAATTTATAAGCTCTATATTTCCAAATTGATATAATATGATGATAAAAATAAAATTATATATTCATTCATTGAGATATTAAAGATATTAATTTTGAAGCATTAAAAATTTTGATAAACTGAAAATATCTTTATAGGATTTCAAGGATTTTACACTAAAAGAATCATAAAAGTTTCTTAAAATTATTAAAGATCGGTTTTTGTACTAAGTTTTGTGTGTGTGAGTGTATTAGTAATAAAAAGTTCTTTCTTTTTTCGTTGTTATTACAAACTTAAAGAAGATACAAACTTAATATTTTGTCTCTCTTTAATTGTTAATAAAATGATTTTTTTCCTTAGACATTATTTCAGAATATGAAATAAATATACATATGTACTATTATTAAATATAAATTACTTCAGTGAAGAACATTATGCACATATCTGTATATTCCTGAAAATCAACATGCAAAACGGTCTAAAATGAATTAAATTTCATATTACAAAAATATAAATAATTGATTTTGGCAAAGTTTTAATTTTATTGAATGTCTAGAATAAAATAAAATTATTTTCTAAATTTGTTAGATTTCCTTTGAATAATTACTGAAATTATGAATTATTATATATGTTTAACTGAAATAGCATTACTTGTTATAGAAACATTGATTAATCATTTGGTTTGTAATAAAATAATTAAAATATAATTTTTCATTGAAGATTTTGGAAATTTAATATTTCTAAATATTACTTCAATGAAGAGGCTATATATGTAAATAAATGCAATAAAAAATTATATTTTGTTTAAATAGCATATGAATAAATTTTAATTTGATATGACAAATAATTTTTTTTTTCAATTTAATGAAATGACATTAATTACTAAAAATTTTACATCATCTAAATAGGATATTATTTCATTTATGGATAAAGATGGTAATTATGCTGAAATGATTATAAAGTCAATGTATAAAATTTATGTTTTTAATATATAAATTGCATTGCATTGTCCACGTGTCATTTTTCTCACTTTATTTCCATATTTATTTCATGGAATTAATTTGAATGTAAATTACATATGTAAGTATTAATTTTGTTGGAAAATAATATAATAAAATGTTTCATGTATATTTTTAAAACACAAATTTTTACAAACTATCATTCATTATTATTTTATTATGTATTTATATTGTACTTGAATATGATAATTTTTAAAAATTTATGAATTATTTTAAAGATAAGTAACTTTTATTAGAAATAATAATTTTGAAAATTTGTATATATTTGTGAAATGAATACTATAGGATAATGGATTTGTAAAATAAATGAAATGAAAGAATTTTTCTAAAGAAACATTATTGAGAGATCTTTTATGGATTTTAATTAGATTATAAAAATGAAATAATATAATAAATAATTATAAACAATTTTTGATATTTTAATAAGAACATTTTTGCATAGAAAAATGCAAAAATGTGCATAGAATTACCACATAAATGAAAAGCCACAAATATATTAAAAAGTAAATAAAATAAAAACAAATATAGATTAGTCCTGGTTTATGATACCTCGATTTTATGAGCAAATATAATTTGCTACTGAAAAATTCAATATATGATCTCTTCCTTGGTTTTATGAGAAATTTATAATGAGTATGTGTTTCAGAAATTGATTAAAGCTTGCCTTATTAAAATAGAGGAATATAACAGTGCTAATGTCATCTACTCTATTTTACATCACCCAGAATCCTCATTTATATATTTCAAATGATAAATGTATTTGATTCAAGTCTTTAGAACTGAAACGAAGTGTGTTTACTCAACTGATATGGCCAACTTCTATGGTAGGTTTAATCAAAATGTAATGAATGGTGTATATAAGCTCAGAGTCAAAATTAATCAGAAAAATACAGGGTGTCCATAAAAGAATGTCCCAGTTATAAATTTTAATAGTATCAACTGTAAGCGTTGTAGAGTGTTGGTTCAAGGTCACAATTAAAGAGTAACTCAAACAGTTTTGGATAAGTGCATGCACAAGTACTTCTTTTCTCCTTGCAGCACCACATAAGCAAAATGGAGACTCCTGAGCATAAAACGTTTTGTGTTCTGCAATTTGCAAAGAGTGAATCTGTAATTTGCTGCAATTTGCTGAGAGTGAACTTGTAAAATACCAAAGAGATTCCCCAAAATTAAACGTTTTCTGCACTGTGTTCTGATGTCAAGTGTACGGACCATTTTGTTTCGCTGAAGCTACCGTAACAGGGGTGGCTTATCTGGATATGTACAAGAGGCTCTTTCCCCAATTAGTATAGAGTGAACCTGTAAACTTTATTTGGCAACACGATGGAGCCCTTCCCCATTGGAATCTCTTTGTATGTGAGTGGTTGAACATCAAAGTCCCTGACCGTTGGATTGGTCGTAATGGTCGACACAACAGAGCTCTTTTTTTGCTGGCCTCCACGTTCCCCTGACCTAACGCCATGCAATTTTTTTCCTTTGGGGCTTTGTAAAAGATCATGTCTACGTCCCGCCACTACCTAATGATTTTGCCAGAGTTGAGACACAGAATTGAAGATGCTATTGCTTCTGTTACTCCGGACTTGTTAACCGAAGCATGGGAAGAATTGGACTATAGGTTGGATGTGTGCCGTATAACTAAAGGTGCACATATTGAACATTTATAAGAAAAACTAGGTTAGTTTACCTTCAATTTGATGTACGATTTGTTGTAAATAGTCTAAATTAAACTGTTATAATATACCATTGAAACTGGGACATTCTTTTATGGACACCCTTTATAATGTTTGGGATCTGGAATTGAAATGATCTTCTAGATTGTAAGCCAATGCTTTATCATATGGCCATCCAGCAGACAAATAGTGATGTTAGGTTTTCAATAATTTTTATGAAATGGTATTTTCTTTTAATTCATATTCTTTTATATTTTCTTTGTTTTGTTGTTGTTGATTTAATAAAATAATAAATATTCTAATTATGAGATGGTACTAAAATTAGCTTAAATTAATTCAAATCATTAAAATTTCCATTAAGGTTTTCAAGGGATAAAATTTGGCAGAAAGATTAGGTTCATTTGGTATATATTGAATTTTTAATAATAATTTTGGCCATCATAAGTCGAGGACTACCTGTATCTGAGTAGATATTACAGTGGGTGAACTATCCAGTAGAACATATTGAATATATAGATACAATATCATTACTTCTTAACTTATAATATTCAATATCTTTTCTTTTTTTTTTTTCTTTCTTTTGTATGGTAAGCTTGGTGGCTAAATTTTTTATTCCTCCTTTCCGTTCAAATAGAGTACTAAGGGAGCCATAATGGGCCAAAATTAAATGCAAAAAGTAGAAGCAGCAAAGAACCATTCTAACTCAACCTATGTGATGATGTGTGTGAGAATAACTCTATATAGAAGAGTAATAATAACCTATTCTATGTTAAGTAGAAGCTTAGAACTATGTTAGTAGAAATTAAGTACTATGTTATTAGAATTCTAGAAGTATGTTAGTAGTATATCTTGAAAATATGTTAAGAGGAAACTTAAGTTAGTAAAAGATATAACTATGTTAATACCTAAAACTAATAATTTTCTTATTTATTTTTTATTTTTTATTTTTTTTTAATTAAATAAAATGTTAGTGTGTTAGTAACTTAGGACAGAGACTACCGCTAATAACCAGCATTGCAGTTACTCAGGTTAAGAAATGACAGGATAGAAGGTGTTAGCAATACCAATCAGACTGTGAGGAAGTTAACTTGGACCTATCCTATTTTTATTTTATTATGCACTCTATTATTTATTTATCGTTATTTTCCTATATGCTAACATATTATATTTTAGTTTAAAAGTTAACTTACTTCCACCTTCTCCGTCGTAGTTGGCAATCACGTGATACGGAGTCGGAACCCGTATCCGGAAGAGCTATCCCGGTTAATGATGTCATCTTATCTACATAATTTTACCACTGAACTGATATGTGAAAATAAGAATGATCCGTATCGGTGTTTTGTTCGATATATAAATTAATTGTAAAGATAATGACATGAATGAATTACTCTGTAAACTCATAACTTTGAACTTGTTACGTATAAGTATTTAAATGAGCGAGTGCGGAAGTGTTCGTCACTCGCATATAATAGATCGACGCAATCGACAAGTTTATGAGGTGGTGAATTTCCAGACGTAGAATTGGTGAAAGTGACAATTGAGTTTCTTGTAAGGATCGACTATTGTTGGAAGCTTGTATCGGAGGTGGGGGTATTAGAAGTTAAGTAGTATTTAAGGTTTATTCCTTTGTGGAAATTTTGATAGTTGAATTGGATTAAACAAGTTTTGTTGATTATTTGATTGTTGCTTTATTAGAGTTTCAATAAAGCATTTATTAACACTTTTGTAAGTGTTTGAGTCTAATAAATTTTATATTTTTCATTATCTAACTTGTTTTGAGAATTTCTTCAATTTATTAGTGTAAGTTCTAACATCGTTGTTTTTGTTCTAGTCTAACACTTAATCGGCACTTCTAATTATAAGTTCCGATTTCCGACTTTGTTTCGTCAGTTAGACGTTACAGTGTGTTAGACAGTTTTGTAATTAATTAGTTTTAAGTTAGAATTAGCTTAAGACCTAAGCTCAGGCCGAACTCTGGATTGCAGAGTCGCTAGACCGTTAGGCGTAGTTATAATTAATAGAATTGACATTCGATCTAATCCGCGACTTTGCAAGGCCTAACTTAAATATTCTGATATCTCCACTCCCACAAGAAAGAAAGTGTAGGGGTAGACATACCACCAACGCACCTCAGTCATCATGAAAAACCAATGGAAGTATGTCATTAGAGGAAAAACAACAGCTTAAGTGCACTGGAGGAGGCAGTTTTCCTGGAAATAAGAATCCATTCACTCTATGCCAGGGGTGGCCAACCAGTCGATCTTTGTAAGTTATCGGACGAATCTCTTACTGCATAGTGCCTTCTCTAGACAACTAAAGCCAAAATTTTGCGCTTTATTGCTAAGTATGGCCCAAAACAGAATAGCCAATAGCAGCAGAGCATTTAGACAAAATTCTAAATTTGCTGACGATGCCAATATGACACCATACATGAATTTGTGTAATAATTTTTTTGTCATTATCATGGATACTTCAATGTTAATTTCTGCCCCTTTTTTTAAATCTCCTATTCTTTTATGACACAAAAATTAGGTCAAAACAATTGTTGTTGACCTAATGAATTAATGAATTTGAATTGAAGAACAACTTGTTGATGGCTGCTTAACAGCCAAAAGCATTTTTGGCTGTTAAGCAGCCATCAACAATTGATTAATAGTTTAATCAACTAATATATTTTTATTTTTCATTATTAAAAATTAACTTTAATCAAGAAATTTTCAATAACCACCACTAGAGACTTTGGTGTTTGTGATTTCTGGTTATAAGGAATCTAAAGTAGTGGTATCCAAATTGTAGATATCAAAAAAGGAGTATATAAAACATTTTCAGGAATGTATAATATCTTTTTTTTTATTTATAAAGGGATATGCAATTAAAATGTTAGAATATTGTGACATAACTTGTAGTGCTAAGTTTCTGTCATTCAGAAATTAGTCAACATCTCTTATGACATGAATTTGTTCCACCATTGCTCATGCAGCTGATTCACTTCCAAAAAAATTATTAGCAATAGTATTGGATATATTGAGCATTTGCTACTGTTAATGTACTGGATTCTTATGTTCATTCAAATCCACTGAACATCCAATTCTGTATATACAGTATTATTTCTTTATCTTTAGTGCAATTTAAATTCAGTTAAGAAATCGAAATTAAATTTTTTTGATAATTTCTTCCCAATGTTCTACTGAATAAATTATAAAACTACAATATTCAATTCTGTATATACAGTATTTTTTCTTTATCTTTAGTGCAATTTAAATTCAGTTAAGAAATTGAAATTAAATTTTTTTGATAATTTCTTCCCAATGTTCTACTGAATAAATTATAAAACTACCAAATTTCATAATTATTAATTAACTATGAAACTTGGTAATTACTTCATTTATCTTGGTAATTACTTTCACATATTCTGGAATATCCAAAACAATGAAATCTTAATTATAATTAAGATATAGAGATGCTTGTGTTCATATAAAAAAGGAAATTTTTTTCGAGCTTATGAAGTTTTTGAGGATATTAAAAAAATGTTTGTAGTGTTGGTATTCATTATATATCATAAATAATAACTTTTCCATTGTGATAGATGATGATATTGAATGTGCAAAATAGAAAGAATTTTTCTTTGCATATTTAGTATCATCTACTATGCTGGAAAGATCATAAGAAGAAAAGAGTCTGCAAATAGTGAAATATTTTTTAAATTTTCTCCAAATAATTTTTCATTTGCCATTTTTATTTATATTGTCATTGACAAATCAGTTGCTTATCTTTGATGGTGTGTAAAATCTTTTATGACGACTAAAAATAGATTAGCAGTTTATTATCAAAATTCTTTTTTACTTTTGCTATTAAATTTATTTTTAATAACAATTCTTGTTTAGTTTCATAAAATTCAAATAATTACAATTACTGTTTAATTGATATTCCTATAAATTTTATGAAATCTGCAAAGAGACTCTCAGTAATGTTTCATGTTTAATATATATTTTCTGTCTTTTTTAATTTTCTAAATAATTAAATTTTATAAAATTTCATAATTTTAATTTAGTCCAAGTTAATTTTTAAACAGTGAAGGCATTGCTTACAATATTAAGATTTATTTTTCCTAATTTGATTGATGCATTCAAAATTATTGTCACCATTAAAAATCTCACAATAGTAATCATATCTGTTCAATATCTATTCATATTCAATTATTCTTTGCTCATTTTATTTTACTTAATTAGTATAGTAAATAATAATACTTTTCGTAGTGAAGTTAATTACTATAATAATAATAATAGTAATAATAATTTATTTTTAAATAAAGATGATATATGAATTATCACTAATGCATAATCTGTATTCTTGATTAATTTACTGTGTGGATATATATAGTAAACTTTTCGAAATTCAGCATCCTTGAGAATATAGAACTGCCATCTTCTAAAGAGATAATCATATCCATCAGGAAAACATCTATATAAAAATGTGATTGGATAGATGAGAGAAACTTTTAGAGCAATTTATCAATAATTTATTTTATTATTTACTTTATTATTAAATATTTATTATTCTTATAATTTTTATAAATAAATAAAAATTACCTTTATTATTAAATATATTTTATATAATTTAAAATCTGTATTACAAAAGTAGTATATTTCATTATAAACAATTTATAAGCTATAGTGTCTGAAATAGTCCCTAACATCCAAAAAAATCATAATGTTTTTTAATAGAAATGAAATTCCATGACTAAAAACAATTGATCAGAATTAGTGAAAATATAAATCTGAAATGTAATGTAAATATAATGAAGACAGCAGGAAATGAGATGTCTTCATTGTTGAAAGAAAATGCAAATAGAATTATGATGCAGTTGAAGCAAAAAAGTTGATATCTATTCTCTTGCTTCTTTTATTTTTATATAATACAAACTGTATGTTTCTGACACTGACCAGGCATAATTTGAGAAACAGAGAGATTCTAAAATAATACAATGGATAAATATGAGTTCTGAATTACTTGCTAAATTTTCAAATTTTGAAGTGAAAAATTTTTCATAAAATATACTGGATTTTTAGAAGGTTACTTTATATTTCACAAATCTATATGGTTCATATAGAACATTCAAATTTGTCATCTTTACAAATAATCAAAATAAATATATATTAAATCATCAACTTTTAGTTGATTTAATAATATGTACTTATTTTATAATTTTAATTGTCTAGTCATTTAACAAACCTGATTGAGCATTATGAATTATATTTAATGTAATATATATATGTATTTGTATTATATAATTTATAAAGTTCAGTCAGTTTTGTGGAAAGTTTTCAATTATTCTGAGTATAAATTGTTGTGTAAGGTACAACTAATACATGCTTACAAAATTAAGATCGTAAAAATTTTTTTTAGAAATATATGCTGGTTTTATAAGAAATTGCGGTTTTAAATGCAAAAATGACCATCAGAAATGCTCAAATTTGGTCCATCTTGTATAGTTTTTTTACAACTTTCTTTGATGTTTTTATATTGTAATATGTGACTGAATGAAATTAGTAGTGAAAAATACTACATGGAATCTATTATGTGGCCAGTTTTGAATAGAGTTATTTACAAAAATTATAAAATTTGATTATTTACATCTTAACTTTAATCAAAGTCTTGGTAGTCCTTTTTTTTTGCTAGTGAAGGTGCATCTGTTGCTTTTCTTTTTGAGCACTGTTGCTGAATTTTCATGATGCAGCAATAATCCCCTATCATAATGTTCCACAAGACTTGTATCTTTTTTCCGTTTCCTTAATGTCTTGATAGAAATGTCCTTCCTTTCCTTTTTCCTCACTCATGCACATTGAAGAAATGAATTTTAATACTCATGGGCATTTTAAATCTTTGAATTTTTTCAGGATGTTTTCAACAATGAATGCACATTCAAGATCCTTGTTATTCTCAAGGAACTTATTAACCTCTCTTTTTTTTTTTTTTTTGAAGGAAATCCAGCCTCTCTTTCTTCTTCAGATTTTCATTTTACAGTAGTTTACTAATGAACTGACAAAAGTACTTAATCTTTCTAGCAAAATTAAAAAAAAAGGAATTAATCTTCTAAGAGATTTTTGAAATTCTTCAATTCACTAATTTGAAAAATAAAAATCAATGAAAGAAATTGCACTGAACAAATAGCATTTAGATTGGGATTAGTTAATGATATTGCAATAAAAAAAATATTAAATGTCTTTATAAAATGACACAGCAATTATGTGTATATAGTTTATTATTACATTTTTTATTTTTATTTATGAACACATTTTCTTGACTAATTTTATAATAGTATGTTAATTTCTTATTTAGATATTTCTATATATATAATAGAAGGAACTTTTCTCTTAACTTAAAATATAATAGTTTAATATGAGAAGCTGATTCATTAATTTTTGTTTATATTCTTCTATATACTATATTGTTTCTTTTTTTGTTTTTATATCAGTTGTTTTTACATTCATTAACTAACTCTGTCCATTCATATTATTTATGAAAAATTAATACGAACATATAGCTCTCTGGATTCTTAATAAAGATTATTTTTTTCTTCCTTTATTTTTATTACTTTAAAAGTTTCCTCAATTTTATGATACTAGAAGTAAAGAGAAGAAATGCATTGTTCCTTGGCTTCTCTTTACTTTTAGCATAATTGTTCTTGTTTAAGCACATGCATCATTATACTTTTCCATTTTGTCTGATGATAGTTTCTATGTATTGAAATTACAAATATGTAATGCATATGTTTATCCATTAAAAGTGTATTTTGTATTATTTATTGGATCAATATACAATATTAGGTTTATACATTATTCTTGTTGTTTATTTAGACTTTATTTTATACTTAGTTGTAAAATTTAAAACCTTATTGAATTTTATTAGAATGCTTATGTATTTTTCTCTTTCCATTTTCATGTTAAAATATATTATTTATATTTTAAAAAGTAAAAGCATTATATGCAGTGCCTTTTCTGTTGTTTGTTGTTAATAATAACAATTATTATTATTGTTTAAAAAACAAAATTATTTGATATATTACTTGGGAGTTTCATATGATGATAAATGCACTTATTTTTTATTGTTATTTTAATTAAGATAAATTTATAATTAGAATATTTTTTGTATGGATAAGATATATTTCAAAAAGATATGAATTCTTTAATTCATTTAAATTTGAAAATTATAAATAAATAACATTAAAAAGCTTTATTATAACATCTAATTTAGTAGTTTTTCTTTGTGCCATTGGAAACTATTAAGTATTGTTATCTTTTATACTGCTGGTTTTTTTTTTATTTAGTTATTAGAAATATATGATAAAACTTTGTTGATATATAAAAAAATTAGTTGTTTTATTATAATTGTTTCATATGTAATATATAGTTTGTTTGTTTACATGTTAAATATTTTTTAAATTTTCTTCGTAAGTTAACCTCGTTTATATATATATATAATCATTGATATAAATTTTATATTCTTGCAGTGTTTTTCTGAAAAATTATTAAAGAAATGAAAATAAAAATAATCTTTTAAACAAAAAATCTTATTTTATTTAAGCTAACATTACCAAACTATATTGTATATAACTAAAAATTAAAATAAGCATATACTTTATTTGAAATTTGTTTCTTCAAATTAAAATGAAAATTTTACTAGATAGTAATAGAAGTTAAATTTCTCATAAAATTTAATAATGAAATCTATAAATTTTGGACATTTCCAGCCTTTGACCAAATTCAACTTACAATAGCAGGGTTCAAATTGATTCCCATTGTAATTTAAGGACTGCTGTATCTGTATACAGTGGGTGATCAGTTAACGAACATAATCCGTTCCAAGAAAATTTTTGTTATCTGAATTGTGGTTATATGCCACCAATAAACCCTTAAGTCTTGTAGTCGGATGTTCTAGAACACGTGACACATCCGAACAGTCTAGGGTTACTAAATTAATCGGAACAAATATGATAAATAAATATACAGTAGTTGTAGTTCGATATTTCACCAACTACACTAACTAAACCATGACGTTTTCTTGGCTGACGTCACAGTTTATTAAATTTCGTAATATTGTTTACCTTGCATCCTTTTATTAGTAACGCTTCACAAATAGCTTTTCCTAATCCTTGAGCGGCTCCAGTCACTAATGCTACTCCTGTACTTACATCCATATCTCTCTATCTGACAATCTGGCTGTTTCCTAACTTATAAAACTTCAGTCAGATAGATGATGTTAACGATGATTGATAACTTGTCAAACTTATACTTTAATCAAACAATTATTTTTAACAAAGCAATTGTATATCTGAGATTATACTATTATTCTATAGCTCAGTCGCCATATTTGTATTTATAACTATAAACGGTGATAAATAAATATACAGTAGTTGTAGTTCGATATTTCACCAACTGCACTAACTAAACCTTGACGGTTTTTTTAGCTGACGTCACAGTTTATTGCAAAAGCATCAAACAGTTTTATTTCTAATGATTTATATAATAGAAGTAAAAACGATTACATTGATGTATTAAATAGAAAATTACTTTGCTGATTTAGGAAAGGTAAGCATAAATTTATTTAAGTATCGAGAGAAATATAATTTTATTTTTAATGCAATCAAAAAGATTGTAATTTTTGGTACAACTGCATACATTGCAAAACCCACCAAAAGTGGTACCGATAGAGACACGCAAAATATCTCTATTGAACTAGGGATCAAAGATTAACGATATATAGAGGCTGAAAGTTTCGCAATGCATATGGTTTGATACTGCTTCGCTTCGCTACGGTATGCAGCGCGACGCATCCTGTTCCCGTGCTCCGCTACCTATACGCGTATATACAGGGTGGCCATAAAATAACGTGAGATGTTCAGAGCTCTCTAGCGCGTCGTGTATTGGACGAAATGTGATAAAATTTGGTAGACTTGCACAGTAGAATATGCGGTTTCGATTTCGAAAGAAAAAATTCAGTACCAAACGTCGCCGCCAACAGAAGGTATTCTGGCGCTGCAGAAATGTAGAATATGTGATTAAGGAATGTGTAATTTCTAAACGAGACAGTATACATCAAGTTTCTGAACAATATTTGCCAATATTTATTATTAATTACATATGAGATTCAAAATGACCACCATTCAGATATTCCAAGAACTGCATGCGGCGCACGACATCTTCCACTCCGAAATATTGCGCGTCGCCGTGCAAGATGACGCGCTTCGCATGCAGTATTTGGAATATCTGAATGGTGGTCATATTGAAACTCACGTGCAATTAATAATAAATATTGGCAAGTATTGTTCAAAAACTTTATGTGTACTGTCTCATTTGGAGATTACACATTCCTTAATCACATATTCTACATTTCTGCAGCGCCAGAATATCTCTTGTTGGTTGGCGACGTTTGGTACTAAATTTTTTTTCTTTCGAAGTCGAAACCGCATGTTCCACTGTGTACATCCACCACATTTAAATAAAAAAAATTGTGTGACAGATATCGGGTAACATTGAGTACTTTCAATAGAATAGGAAAACATTTTATATACTTGCATTTTTACAGATTATATTTAGATAACTATTATAGTCATGGTAATACTGTAAACCAGTAGTGGCCAACCCCGCGCCCGCAATTGGTCTGTTATGCGCCCACGGCAAGATTTCCAAAAAATGTTTTTGCCGATTAACGTTAATTGTTGTTAAATATAATTAACTTCAAAACGATCTAAGTTAGAGTTTAGAAAAGACCCGAGCTCAGGCCGAACTCTGGATTGCAGAGTCGTTAGGTTTAGTTATAATTCGCGACTTTGCAACCCAATGCATTCATCCACTGTACAAAGGTTCTCTCAAATGACTGTTGATAGTATAAACGGAGTAGGAATTCACTTGCTAGTTTATTAATATGATTTGCCATTTTTAATAGATATTGCGTGACCATGCAAATTAAATCTTCATCGCATAACATAATGCAGAAAAATAATCTTATAGTTGCAAGTAAGTTTTCTTTGTTCAGATATATTTTTGTTTTAATTTTCTTTAAGAAAGAAATTATAACAAAAATACATCTGAACAAAGAAAACTTAATGCAACTATATCATATACTAAAGATTGGATGAATAATAGCTGAATAATTTGCAAAGATGATAAAACCAAAAAGCCAGTTACTTATTATTTGAATCAAATTATTTAAAGTACTTATAACATTAGTGAATATCTACACCAGTAGTGGCCAACTCTGCGCCCGGGGGTGCAAGTGCGCCCGCAATTGGTCTGTTATGAGCCCACGGCAAGATTTCCAAAAAATTAATTTAAAAATATCATTTTTTAACTTTTTTTAATTATATGAAAATAATTTTAAAATAAGTAATAATAATTTTATTTCCATAAACTAATAAAAAATTAGTTTGAGTTTACTGCAAATCTACTAAAATAGTATTTCTATCTACTGAACGAGAATTGTAATTTACAAAATTAAAAAATAAATAATAACTAAAAAATGTAGTTTAAATGTTTGTTGTGTAAATGTCTAAATGTTTCTTGAACAAAAAGGGGAAAGTTATAGTACTCTTGAAAATCCTAACTGGCTAGATGATTTAACATTTTTAGCTGACATTTTTCAGAAATTAAATCAACTAAATCTTGAACTTTATGGTGGAAATAAAAATTTGGTAGATATGGTAAGTGCTATTAAAGCATTTAAAGGTAAATTGACCCTTTGGAGTTCACATTTTAAAAAAAATCCTTGGCTCTTGGAAATAAAAATTTGATAGATATGGTAAGTGCTATTAAAGCATTTAAAGGTAAATTGATCATTTGGTGTTCACATTTTCAAAAAAAATCCTTGGCGTATTTTCCTCAAATGTCAAAAATATTTCTAGAAAATCAGATTCTCGAATATATGTTAATTATCTGACTAACTGAAGTAATGATTTTAATGAAAGATTTAGTCAATTTGACGATTTGATTATAAAGAATTACAAAATGATGTCGCTTTGAAAGCTAAACATGGACAAGACATTTTGGACTAAGCTTTCTTCTATTTTGACATACAGTGATACCTCGGTTCACGAACACAATCCGTTCTTTGATCCTGTTCGTGATCTGAAAAGTTCGTAATCCGAATCAATTTTTCCCATTGGTGATACCTCGGTTCACGAACACAATCCGTTCCTTGACTTTGTTCGCGATCCGAAAAGTTCGTAATCCGAATCAATTTTTCCCATTGCCGTGATCCGAAAAATTCGTAATCCGAATCAATTTTTCCCATTGCAATTATTATAAACCAAATACGCGTTTTTTGTCCTAGAAAAATTTTTAACATGATTATGGCTTTGTGTGTGGAAATAATACAGAAAGGAAATAAATATAACAGTAGTATCAGAGTAAAGCATGTTTAACACCACCTTCACTAATACTTTTAACCTTTTTGGGAGTGTGGAAATAATATAGAAAGGAAATAAATATAACAGTAATATTAGAAAATAATACAGAAAGGAAATAAATATAACAATAATATTAGAAGAAAGCGTTTTTTCCCTAGAAAAAATTTTTAACATGTTATGGCTTTATGTGTGGAAAAATACAGAAAGGAAATAAATATAACAGTAATATTAGAAGAAAGCATGTAATTCAGAAAGGAAATAAATATAACAGTAATATTAGAAGAAAGCATGTTTAATGCCACCTTCACTAATACTTTTAACTTTTTTGGGAGCCTTAATAAGGGATCACCTTCACTAACACTTCTAACTTTTTTGGGAGCCATAATAAGGGATAAAGAGAGGAAATAAATATAACAGTAATATTAGAAGAAAGCATGTTTAACACCAGTGGAAATAAATATAACAGTAATATTAGAAGAAAGCATGTTTAACACCACCCACTAACACTTTTAACTTTTTGGGAGCCATAACAAGGGATAAATTTAATTTATTAACACACTTAACTTTTTGGGAGCCATAATAAGGGATAAATTTAATACACAACTTTTTTGGGAGCCATAATAAGGGATAAATTTAATTAAATAAAGACAACTTTTTTGGGAACCATAATAAGGGATAAATTTAATTAAAGAAAAAAAATTTTTTTGGGAGCCATAATAAGGGATAAATTTAATTAAATAATGAAAATAACATTAGAAGAAAGCATGTTTAACACCACCTTCACTGACACTTTTAACTTGGGAGCTATAATATGGGATAAATTTAATTAAATAAAGAAAAAAACTAAAATATCATAAAGCCATAAAATAAGGGATAAATTTAATTAAATAAAGAAAAAAACTAAAGTAAAGCATGTTTAACACCACCTTCACTAATACTTTTAACCTTTTTGGGAGTGTGGAAATAATATAGAAAGGAAATAAATATAACAGTAATATTAGAAAATAATACAGAAAGGAAATAAATATAACAATAATATTAGAAGAAAGCGTTTTTTCCCTAGAAAAAATTTTTAACATGTTATGGCTTTATGTGTGGAAAAATACAGAAAGGAAATAAATATAACAGTAATATTAGAAGAAAGCATGTAATTCAGAAAGGAAATAAATATAACAGTAATATTAGAAGAAAGCATGTTTAATGCCACCTTCACTAATACTTTTAACTTTTTTGGGAGCCTTAATAAGGGATCACCTTCACTAACACTTCTAACTTTTTTGGGAGCCATAATAAGGGATAATTCACTAATACTTTTAACTTTTTTGGGAGCCATAATAAGGGATAAATTCCACTAACACTTTTAACTTTTTGGGAGCCATAACAAGGGATAAATTTAATTTATTAACACACTTAACTTTTTGGGAGCCATAATAAGGGATAAATTTAATCACTTTTAACTTTTTAGGGAGCCATAATAAGGGATAAATTTAATTAAATAAAGAAAAAAACTAAATATTTTGTTGGAACTTTACTGTACCCATATGAGCTGGGCGAACTGTCATAATAAGGGATAAATTTAATTAAATAAAGAAAAAAACTAAAATATCCGTAATAAGGGATAAATTTAATTAAGTAAAGAAAAAAACTAAAATACCAACAACACTTGGTCGAAACTTTACTGTACCCATGTGAGTTGGGCGAACTGGATTGCTGCTGGAGGCGAGGCTGTACGCAGGGTTTTGTGCGCCGCGAGTCACGTGCGCTCCATGCACTCCGTGCGTGTGTGTTCGTGAACCGAAGCATCGTTCGTAAAGCGAAGCAAAATTTGTTCGCAAATGGTGTTCGTAGACCGATTTGTTCGTGAACCGCCACCAGATAAAAATATTCCATTAGGATATTTCGGCTTAACTAACCTAACGGAATGACAGGCTTAGGCCTTGCGCGTTCGTGGACTTATAGGTAAGGATAGGAGAACAGTAATTTTTCCCGATTAAAATGAAATCGTAGACAACTTAAAACAAATCAAAGATTTATTAAAGAAGGAAAGAGAGAGAGTTTACAATATTTTGGTGTTAGAATGGCCCATACCAGGTTGAGGTCAATAGGCTTGGGGATCTCTACCACGACAATGCTATTAATCACTTCCAAAAAATCCTGAAGGATGGAGAAAAGCAATTGATATTGGACAGATTCTTTATCAGAAAATAAACATAAATGAAAATGCAAGATTATGTATGTATATATTATTGTTATTATATATAAATAAACATAGTAAGAAATTATATAATTTTTTATTTATGTTTTTTTGGGTCTCTGTAACGAATTAATCAAATTCCCATAAAAACCTATGGTAAATCGATGATCGGTTAACGAACAATTCGGATAACGAACGTTGTCTTGTAGCAGATTATGTTTGTTAACTGATCACCCACTGTATATTCCAACATCTGGAACAAAAGTTCATTACCAGCTGTTCTGTATCTGCTATCTTGTTTAATATCCTAAAATGTTAAAGTATCTGATAGATTTAGAATGAGTTTTTTTGCTGCATTGTTTGAATTACTATGTATGTTTCAAATTAAAATTAAATTCAAATTAAAATTACATTATAAAGTGTAATTTTAATTTGATATCATCATTTATAATACAATTTTATTTAAACAAAGTAATATGAACATATTTTCCCAGATAAAATATTTTCATAAATATTGTTCTTTATAAAATTTCAATTGTGTATTAATTGTTAAAAATAAAGTTTATATAACACATTATTTCATATTTTAGATTTATATAACATGAAATATTATTTTTTTTCAAAGTCAATTAATTAGGTAGCAGTTTTTTATTCATGTTCAGTTTGACTATATAGTCTATCCAATCAATTTGGATGAATAAATTTTTCAAAAACTAGGATTTTTTCTCCGCTTTAATAAACAGTGTTGTTATGCCACAGAACTCAATTAAACTTCTTTAAACATTTATTCAACTTCTTAATAAATTCTGATGAACCAACATATTATTACAGTATGCATTTCGGCAAATCTTTTTTGCCTTCTTCAGCCATTTTTATTTATAAATCAGCTCATCATTTTTTACAAAGATCTTTGTAAAAGCAAAAAAGATTTGCCAAAATGCATACTGTAATAATATGTTGGTTCATCAGAATTTATTAAGAAGTTGAATAAATGTTTAAAGAAGTTTAATTGAGTTCTGTGGCATAACAACAATGTTTATTAAAGCGGAGAAAAAATCCTAGTTTTTGAAAAATTTATTCATCCAAATTGGTTGGATAGACTATATAGTCAAACTGAACGTGGATTATTTTTTTTATTGTTTGTACAGATATTATGCATTGTTATCTAAAAAAAAATATGGTGACAAACTGAAGGTATTGATGATAATTATCTGATGTAGATATGGAGATATTTGATATTTCCAATCAAGTCTGTACATTCTCTGATGATTTAATTAAATTGAATTAGTGAATGCCAGTGATTATTATTATTATTATTATTATTATTATTATTATTTATTTGGAGGACCAGATTTGTTTTTTTCCAATGACTGTTGGGTTCTGGATGCATATCCATTTTATTAATTGCAGCAAAATTTCTTTTTTTTTGAACTTTGTTTTTAATTTTTTACTTTTCTTGAATTATTTGAATATCTTGTATGGTTTGTTTTAGTGATACTTGACTGCTGGAAAAATCTTATTATTTCCAATAAACATAACAATGATTTATTTTTCGAAATTAAATGAAAAGTATAGCATGATGTATGGATATATTTTGATTTCAATGTTAAAAATGAAAAACCTGTCTTAGAATAAAAAAATATGGTAATTACTAATATTTTGTTTCACTTATTAAAAAGAAATGAATTGTTTATTACAGTGAAATACAAAATAAAATTATAATATACCATATATTGTAATAAATGGTTTTTGTTGTTTCATTTTAAAAACTCCCAGAGGGAATCTTTAAAAAGAAATAATGTATTTAAAGGAAGGATTACATGTGGCAGCATATATTGTAATAAATGGTTTTTGTTGTTTCATTTTAAAGACTCCCAGAGGGAATCTTTAAAAAGAAATAATGTATTTAAAGGGAGGATTACATGTGGCAAGGGAGAGTACATGCTCCAGTGATCTTTCTGTACTGTTGATAATTCTACTTTGCCATAATGGCCAGAAGTTAAGAATTGGAGGAAATGGTATAATGTAGTGTCTGGGATCCTCAAGGGGGCAGTTCTTCCACTGGATTATACCATTGTTTAGTTGATTATCAACATTGTGAAAGTTTTATTAATGATTTTCAAAATTCAAAGAAATGAAAACCAGACTGTCAAATATGGATTTAAAACTGACTAGATAAAGGACAATGAAAATGGAAATAAAAGTATATTTCATCTAATATAAACAGAATTTCAATGACTATTTATTAAATTATGTTTTATTACTTTTAATACTTGTTAATGGAGGAAAACAACTCTGGATATTTCGAACCCAGTATCCCACAAAACATTTTACATTACAGCACATATATTAAATGCAATGGAGATCAAATGTGTGAAATTTGAATAGACAGGTGAAAGGGAATGAATAAGAATTTATGAATGAAATGTGTAACTATAGACTGGATATGCTCTGTGTGAGTAAAATACAGTATATCAAAATGGGTACGCATTTGAATGTGTAAGGAATGATATTCTGGGAATATGGTCTGGAATAAAACATAATGAACATACAAGAAATGGTATGGATGTGCTGATGAAGGAGAGAAGAAAAATGTGTATGTTATAATGCAAAGTTGCGAATTCTAACGAATATCAATAATAATAATTATAAACTAAACCTAATGATTTAATGATTCTGCAATTCCAGAGTTCGGCCTGAGCTCAGGTCTTTTATTACATTCTAAATTAAATATAATTAAATCAAAATAATCTAACAACAACTAATGTTTAAACAGCAAAACAAAACTGGAAACTTACAACTATAAATAACAAACAAGTGTTAGATCTAAACTGACAAAAACAATGTTAGAATTTATGCTAATAAATTGAATAAACTATAAACAACTGAGTTCTGAACATATAGTATCCGAATCCCCATCTCTGACATAATAGGCGAGGAGTCCCGTTTAGGGTCCCTCTGTCTCTTGGCTTCTTTATTTGAATGACTTGCTCTTAAGCATCTGCTCTCCAGGTGTTTTTTCTTTGTTTCCAACCCTTCCGCCAGACACTAGTTCTCACGGTGTCTGGCTACAACACATCCGCTAACAGGACGTATTCCTTTATTTCCAACCTTTCCTCCAGACACTCGTTCCCTTGGTGTCTTATTAACACTCGGATCTAAATGAGTCGCTCTTACACATCTGCTCTCAGGATGTTTGTTTCTTTGTTTCCAACCCTTCCGCCAGACACTCATTCTCACGGTGTCTGGCTGTAACACTCCTCCACCCTTTGGGCAGACTTGCCTATGGCAAGGTCTAGATTTACTACATTTGATAAAAAATAAAAATTTTTGTAAATCCGCTCACCTCCAGACATGAAGAAAATCGGGTGGAGCTTACAGTTTCGAATTCCTCTCCTGTTACATACATTTAATTAAAGACAGTACTAACAATAATGCATAGATAAACATAATCGGCAAGGAGTATAGGTGTCAGCGATATATACCGTGAGAAGAGAAACTTCTTCCCATTTGTTTCTTACAGTTAACTTAATTACCGACCTAACCGACACATCCCATCCAGGTCTGCCAGACCTTTCTAATTTTATCGACAATTATTATTACAATCTATTCTGGTTGTTCTATTTCGAAAGTTACATTGGATATGACTGATCACAGGTTGTAGCCAATATATTTGGTACCAACCTGGATGTACAAGAAATACATACATACAACCACGTGCAAAGTTTTCTTTTTCTAATCTTGGTGTTATGTGTAACCATTGATGGCATTGGATCTGTTGCTTTTACTACGACTGGTACATAATTGCTGAACGTGAATATCAGGATACAAAACAGTTATAGTGTTTGTGCACTAGTTCCCCGTCTTCAAAGTTCTTTTATTCCATCAGAGTTCTATAGCTTGTAGTTCCTTTCTTCTACGAGATTCGAGCAGGTTTGGTGAATTTCGAATCAATAGAGTCACCCAGCTGATCCTATGGAACGGTGTGTGGTGAGGGCTATGTGGCTGTATTCAGTTCAGGTTGACTGGGAAACTTAGTCAGGCGGGTGTCCGGGTGTGGTTATGCCTTCTGTAGTGCGGTTGTAGGGTGAGAAGTAATAGGTTGTAAACTCACTCTACTGTTGGCAGACCAATGCGGGATAGTCGGCTTCGGTCGAGTACCATTATGAGTAATATAACAAATAGAATTGTTCAGATGTAAAGCATCTGTAACTGTTAAAAAGAATCTATTAGATATTGATCAATCAGGCGATGAGCAAAAGTATATTTCATCGCCTAACATAATCGAATCTAAATAATAATTACTGGGGTCTACGGATACCTCGGAACTAACGGGCTAGTGAGGGAATTATTCTGTTGTATTTCTTTTAATTGAAAGTTTCTAAAAGCTTAGACAGTATGACTTCCACCATGGGTAACGGCATAGAGTGGCCCCTCACATTTCGCCCTCCAGCAATATTCATTCTCATAGTATTTTGCCCCCTGTAGATAATGTGTAGGATACAAAATTGTAAATACAGTCAATTCTCAATAACTCAAATTTTTATTGAAATTCCAGCCCCTTTAGTGAAGATTTGATGATAATGGTCTGCGATTGTTACAAATTAAACCTAATTAATTAGCAAAAATTAAAAAAGTGAAATCTGCTTAATTTTCATTGATATTTTTTGATGATTTTACAATTTATTACGTTTTTATTGTCTTTCTAAAGATGTAAAAATTTTTCCAAATTTTATTTCTTTCAATAACTTTTCGTTCATTATATGAGATCGGAGAAAACACTGTTTCATAAAATCGAGAGTCCACTGTACTGAGTTTTTTATCAATAATTTTTTAAAAATATTATCCAATTTTCTTCATTCATACCTTATTTTATTCATAAGACTTGCCACTGTCAAAAAATGCCAAACATTTCATTGGATGGCTAAGATTTCATATAGAAAAATTATGTTTTCTCCAATCTCATATAATGAACGAAAAGTTATTAAAGAAATAAACTTTGGAAAAAATTTTTACATCTTTAGAAAGACAATAAAAAACATAATGAATTGTAAAATTATCAAAAAATTTAAATGAAAATTAAGTGAGATTTCACTTTTTAAATTTTTGCTAATTAATTAGGTTTAATTTGTCAACAATTGCAGACCATTAACATCAAATCTTCACTAAAGAGGCTGGGATTTCAATAAAAATTCAAGTTATCGAGAATTGACTATCTAAAATTTTGTATCCTACACATTATCTACAAGGGGCAAAATGCAAGGGGCCACTTTTCGGATCCCTTGTTAGATATGTTTAAAATACAACACAACCAAATTAAGACCGGAACCAAATAAATCTTGTTCAACTTTTAAATTAGATATATATTTATCATCATCACTGAACTGTTATAAACTTATCAATCTTATAGTAAGAAAGTGTTAAATTTTAAATTATTTTGCATGACTTATACAGGAATACCTCAATTATTGTAGTTATTGTTGCCATGAAAAATATTGCATTAATTGAATCTACAATAATTGAGATAAATAATGCATGTAAAATGAGCAAATCATTGCCAAGGATTTTTCAAATTTATTGATTAAATTTTATATATGAGGTAAAAAAGAAATGTGCTAATCCTTGTTTCTTTTAGCATTCACTCTAAGGATAAATAAGAAGAGAAATAAATATTCACATGCAGTACTAACTCTAGAGATCCAAGTGCCCCGATGCAGCTTCCTTGTAGCATCTATTCAGCACCCTTACAGTATTGAGAAAATAATAATTTTGGTGCCCTCCTTCCTAAGGTGCCCCGATACGGTGCATTCTCTGCTTACTGAATTAAGCTGGCCTTGTCCACATGTACTTCAGGCAAAAACAGACAGTTACTGATGAGTAGTGAGCAGGCTCCATCAGATAAAAACGAAGTACTTAAGAGAGCTACCTGGAGAGTAAATGTAATTCTGGTTGCATAAGTAGTGAGTGGGCCATATCTCAAGGCCATGATAATTTGAATTTGGAGCGCAATAAGTGGAATTTTGGTATCAAATTATAAACCGCAATAAATCGAGAATTGCGATAACTGAAACCACGATAATCGAGGTATTCCTGTACATGACTATAGTTGATTATTTAATGGTACAGACTCTACTTAATGATGATTATGCCATATCCCTAAAATTTAAAGAAATGATAATTACAGAGCACAATTATCAATTGGTATTAAATTAACTTTGATTTTCGAATGACTCAACATTTATAAAAGTGATTTATTTCTTTTCCTAAATAGGTTTGTTTAAATAAGTAATAATAATGCATAATTAAAAATTTTTTAATATTATTTAAAGCTGTATCTTTTAAATATTACATTTATTATTTAATAATTTCATTTAAAATTTTTATAGGCTAGTGAAGAATTAAAACGACAAATTCAAGCTCAACAAAAATTAATAGAAAAACAAAAAGAACAATTAGCAAAATGTTTAGATGTTACCAAACAACTTTTAATTGAAAAGGTAAATTAATTTTTAATAATTTTCTTTTGAAATTATAGAGATCATTTCAAAATTAATGCACATTATTATATAATATCATAAATATAATAAATAGAGTTACTGGCTCAAGTCAGCTTTAACCAAAAAACTCTAATTTTCTTATAAGTAGATAGATGACTAGAATTCAAGCTTTTTTGCATATAAATTTGAGTTTTATCCCTAAGTCTTTTTAAATTGGTTATTTCTCTTTTACTTATCAACAGAGAATTATGTCATAACAGAATGAGAGATTGCACAATACTACTTCACTTTCTGTTTATTATAATGATTCTTTTATGTCTTTTAATGCTTCCCAATTATTGGACAACTACCAAATGATTGCACCAATTCAGATTCTATCACAGGCTGTCCATACCTGTGGAAAATCACTGAACTGTAAGATCAGTGATTTTTGTTTGAATTCAGATTTTTCAAGGAGTGAAACATAGATTTGATTTTGAGCTTTCTGGGTAAAAAGTCAAAACATTTCCACTTAGCTAATTTTTCTGACAGTGATTTGAAATGTTAACCTCCTTGGTAATAATAAAAACCGGGTTAGACCAAAACAGCATTATTCAAGGTATTCTTATATTGCATTTCTTATAATTTTAACAATAGATATAGGACAACCAGCTCTATAGCAAATTTCATGATATCAAATCAGTTTTCTAGTATTGTATTTGTAGTTAAGCTAGATAAGCAGTTGTCACCATTCTTTCTATATATCGTAGAATGACATTCTATATATTGTTTTGTTTCTATTTAATGCTCTTTTGAATGACTTCAAATGTTATGTTTTTAATCACTTTAAAATTCTTTCCAAATAAAATTTAAAATAATTATATCCTTTTTTTTATCAGATAGTGGTGTTTTAGACAATTTTTCTTTTACATGAATTATAGACTTTTACAGTATTTTTACTAATTAACTTTTTCCATTTTTAATAGAAATTTATGCTGCTGCTGTTGTTTTGTTTGTCAATTACCCATTCAAAATTGTTGAATGTTATTTAATATTATATGTAAAACTGCTTTCTATAAGTGTATTTTACATATTACTGTAGTTTTATTTCTTATGAACATTTGGTGGAATTTGTCTAGATAAGGGATCGGCAACCTTTTTGTTACTAAGGGCCAATAAAAATTTTAAAAACCATCAAGGGCACATAGTTTAATTTTTGTAAAAATTCAAATTATTAATTTAATTTTCTAACCACAATGTTGTAACAAATAAATAAAATACGGGTAGGCCTCGATTAGTGCGACTTATAAAATTGATACCGTTTTTCAGTTAGTGCAAGCAAATATTCGATTAATGCGAGTTGTAAGTATAGACCAGTCTTACTAACAAAGGTCTGTGATTAATGCGAATTGTAAGCATAGACCAGTCTTACTAACAAAGATCCGTCCCCTTTTACAACTTATAAAAATGATACCGTTTTTCACTTAGTGCGAGCAAATATTCGACTTTTAAAATTGATACCATTTTTCAGTTAGTGCGAGCAAATATTCGATTAATAGTTTTTCACTTAGTGCGAGCAAATATTCGATTAATGCGAGTTGTAAGCATTTTTCACTTAGTGCGAGCAAATATTCAATATTAAGCGAGTTGTAAGCCAATGAACTCAGTCTTACTAATAAGGCTCCGTCTCCTTTTACGATGTCAATTAACAAATTAATGTTAATTTTCGGTTAGTAAAACCGGACAAGCATTCTTACTAACAAAGCTCTGCCTCCTTTTATGATGTCAATTAACAAATTTCGTTAATTTTTGGTTAGTAAAACTGGACAAGGAGCAGTCCAAGAACAATAGTTAATTTTCGGTTAGTAAAACCGGACGAGGAGCAGTCCATGAACAGTCACATAATTTTCAGTTAATAAAACCAGACGAGGAGCAGTCCAAGAACAGTCACTTATTAATTTTTGGTTATAACAAAACTCCTTTTATGATGTCAATTAACAAATTACCATTAATTTTCGGTTAGTACGACCGGACGAGGAGCAGTCCAAGAACAGTCACTTGGCTTTGAAGGGGTAATAGACGAAGAGCAGTCCAAGAACGGTCACACGATTTTGAAGGGGTGAAACCTATGATGTCAATTAACAAATTACCGTTAATTTTCGGTTAGTAAAACCGAACGAGGAGCAGTCCAAGAACGGTCACACGATTTTGAAGGGGTGAAAATCATGAGGAGCAGTCCAAAAAGGGTCACACGATTTTGAAGGGGTGAAACATCTGAGGAGCAGTCCAAGAACAGTCACTTGGCTCTGAAGGGGTGAAACATCAGAAAGGAGCAGTCCAAGAATAATCACTTGGCTTTGAAGGGGTGATGAAACATCAGAAAGATCGGCTTTTTGCCGTTAACTGTTTAACATTACTGTACTATTATTTAGCTTTGCTATCGTATACATACAGTATAGTACAGAATTTTCTCTTTTAAAAAGTATTGCTATCGTATACATACAGTATAGTACAGAATTTTCTTGTTAAAAATTTCTCATTGGTTCATTAACTTAGCTTATTAGTTCTATCTGGAACTAATTTACTGATTCGATAAAGTTGCAATGCTTAATCGCAAATCGGACTATCCTTTCAGAATTGGCGGCCAGGCGGCGCTCAACTTCCGCTTTTGATTCGCTATTTTGGTTTCAATTTGCCAGTTGGTTTGATGATGGTATGAGACGCAATTCCTGATAAATTATTAATTTAGATGAACAATGATGTAAAATATGAAAATAAATATTTCTTAAACAGTTAGTGTCAACGATGTAAAATATGAAAATAAATATTTCTTAAACAGTTAGTGCTGTGAAGGTTAGTATTATGGTTATTCATCATGAGGTTGCTAATGGTTGGAATCTCACAAAGCAAGAACCAATTACCATATTTTACATATAGTTAATACTTCGAATAGTGCAAATTCGAATAATGCGAGAAATTTGTGGAACCAATTATTCGCACTAATCGAGGCCTACCTGTAATTATGTCTTGAAATATGTATTTTTATACAAAATAAAGATTATACTGCATGTAATAACCAAAAATTCAAAATTAAAAGTATGTACATAAAATGTAAATAATTCAGCTCATTTCAAAAGTGGAAAATATATTTTATTAAACTTAAAGATCTTTCAGCTTTATTAAGCCGTCTTTAGCACAACGTATCTATAATATACGTTGTGCTGAAGATAGCTTAATAAAGCTGAAAGATCTTCAAGTTTAATAAAATATATTTTCCACTTTTGAAATGAGCTGAATTATTTACATTGAATAAGAAGAGGGAAGAAATTATGCATATGTACATAAAATAATATAAAATCAAATTAAATTAAATTACAAGTAATTGTTGTTATATGCATGCATAATGAAATGCATATGCATAGATTTCTCATACATACATATATGAACAATATATGAAATTATGCGAACACATAATTATATACAATATGCGAATGCATCTGAAATGTGCTGAGTGTGCCATGTCAGGCGTCACGTTTCCGACCCCTGATCTGGATGATCCATTTATCACAAAACAAACAGCATAAATTGTTCATTATGGCTATAATTAACTTGGCCAGTGATTGGTGGACTTTCAAGGAGAATGAGTTAATAAATAATAATTATCCAAAAAGCTTAGATATTCAAGCTTTCCTGAACTTTTCTTTTGTATCAGCATATCAGCTTGAATTTTTGAATACATCTGAGTTTCAGCAAATCTAATTACTATATTTGTTACAGATTATCATTAAAATATAAAATTAGGAAATTATTTTCATATATGGAAATAATATTTGCACAAAACAAAATTCATTCATGTTTTGAAATAATAATAATCTTAGAAACTTATCAAAATCTTAATATTTTTTAGATCTGTAAATTAATATGCTGTAGTATTTTATAGCTTATTAATTTATTTTAAATTAATAAAATGTTATGTAAGATTAAAAGTAAAAATGTCTTGTTTATGCAATTATTTCAGTATTTTATATGAAATATATATAGTTGACAAAAGTACTGCTACTTTAGATGTTTTATTATATATTAATATGAACATAATGATTTTGATGATAATTCTATTTTTATATATATTATTATAAAATAAAAAAAAAGTGAAAGCTACTGAATCTACTCACTTATAGATAAAATATTTTAAGCTTGAAGGGTAATAACAGAATGAATAAAATACAATGAAAATATTAAGAATTTTCTGGATATATTATGATTTGAAATTATTATTTGCATTTTTGCAATCTGTACAGAAAATTTTTTGATTTAACTGTAGGTTATCATTAAATAATTATACAGTGATACCTCGGTTCACGAACACAATCCGTTCCTTGACTCTGTTTGTGATCCGAAAAGTTCGTAATCCGAATCAATTTTTCCCATTGGGTGATACCTCGGTTCACGAACACAATCCGTTCCTTGACTTTGTTCGCGATCCGAAAAGTTCGTAATCCGAATCAATTTTTCCCATTGCCGTGATCCGAAAAATTCGTAATCCGAATCAATTTTTCCCATTGCAATTATTGCAAACCAAATACTGTTTTTTGTCCTAGAAAAAATTTTTGACATGTTATGGCTTTATGTGTGGAAATTTGTCCTAGAAAAAATTTTAACATGTTATGGCTTTATATATGGAAATAATACAGAAAGGAAATAAATATAACAGTAATATTAGAAGTGTGGAAATAATATAGAAAGGAAATAAATATAACAGTAATATTAGAAAATAATACAGAAAGGAAATAAATATAACAATAATATTAGAAGAAAGCGTTTTTTCCCTAGAAAAAATTTTTAACATGTTATGGCTTTATGTGTGGAAAAATACAGAAAGGAAATAAATATAACAGTAATATTAGAAGAAAGCATGTAATTCAGAAAGGAAATAAATATAACAGTAATATTAGAAGAAAGCATGTTTAATACCACCCCACTAACACTTTTAACTTTTTGGGAGCCATAACAAGGGATAAATTTAATTTATTAACACACTTAACTTTTTGGGAGCCATAATAAGGGATAAATTTAATTACTTTGAACTTTTTTGGGAGCCATAATAAGGGATAAATTTAATTAAATAAAGAAGAACTAAAATATCAACACTTGTTGGAACTTTACTGTACCCATACGAGCTGACCTAAAATATCAATACTTGTTGGAACATTACTGTACCCATATGAGCTGGCGAAATATCAACACTTGTTGGGACTTTACTATACCCATGTCAGCTGGGTGAATTGGATTGCTGCTGGGGGCGAGGCTGTGCGCAGGGTTTCGTGCGCCGCGAGTCACGTGCACTTCATGCACTCTGTGCATGTGTGTTCGTGAACTGAAGCATCGTTCATTAAGCGAAGCAAAATTTGTTCGCATATGGTGTTCGTAGACCGATTTGTTTGGGAACCGAGAAGTTCGTGATCCGAGGTATCACTGTATTTTGAAACTCTTAAAAAATTTGTTTTTTTAATTACATTTAAAATACTGTCAAAGTAAAAATATATATAAAATTATAGTTATTTTGAATATATAAACCTTGATGAGTGATGATTTACAATACCAAAAATCTTTTATATAAGTCAAAAAGATTATCTGTAATAATTTTTATGATTATTGGGATATTTATGGAAAGGATGTCAAATAATTGATATATCTTAATTTATTATGTTTATAACTTTTATAATGTTTTTCTACTAACTGAAGAAGAAATAATTTGAATAGTTTTTCATTATATTATTATGGATGATACTAATTAACATTGTTTCAATATTTATTGTGTTTTAATTTGTTGCTATTATGTTATGTATTATCAAGATAAATGCAGAAAATATTTTTTCAAATTATAAGATTATTTTTAAAGAAACTATAATAAAAATTATTTATAATAAGAATATTATAAATTATATTATTTTTCAGTCAACGATGGAAAAAAAAGCAGCGAGACAAAAGTGTATGCAGAATCGGCTAAGGTTAGGGCAGTTTATTACTCAACGGCAGGGAGCTTCTTTTGTGGAAAATTGGGTTGATGGCTATGCATTTACAGAATTAATTAAGTATGTAATTTTTTTTATTTGTAATCATTGTTTAATACTGTTGCGTGCTTGCGTGTATGCATGTGCATGCAAATATATATAATCTTGTATAACCTGATCTTTCCTACTTAGGCATTTAAAATATTATAATGAGATTGAGACTGGTGTATAAGCAACTCTCAACTTTCAAAAGTTAGAACAATATACAGTGGATTCCACTTAATTGGGGCAGCCACATAATTGGGCCAAATCTCAAAGAATGGAAACCAAACTAATAAACTAATACATAAAACAGTCGATTCTGCTTAATTGGACCACCAGGCCAAATCTCAAAGAATGGAAACCAAACTAATAAACTAATACATAATATTATTATTAATACAGTGGATTCCGCTTAACTGGGGCAACGCATAATTGCGCCAAATCTCAAAGAACGGAAACCAAACTAATAAACTAATACATAATTTAACTTAATTGGGACAACATTTCGCTTAATTGGGACAGTAGCAATTTTTGACATATTTTAGGGATTTTTGGAAATATGGCAACACTATGTACACTAATATTTGTTGTATGCTTTCTTAAAAAATCTTATATAAAAATTATAACATTTTATTGTACCACTAATTTTTCAGATTAAACCTTTCTACAAGACAATATAGACTAACAGTGGAGCAGGTCGTTTCTTTGCAGCCTATTACAGACACATCGTCGACACACTGTTTCCGCACTAATATAAACATCCATTATTTAGTAAAATTATAAGTAAATATCATCATTGATAAATAATACATACCAATACTATGTTAGGCAACACTAGTGTGATGAGAATCAGTTATCTATCATGAATCTGGCAAGTGTGCGTCTGCTTAAGAGTCTACCGTTACTGTACCTAGTGATATTTATTTACAGAGTTAATTTTATTTAAAATTTTTAAATCTTTGCCAAGATGCCAAGAAAGGATTTCTTGAATAAAATTGCTTTGCTGGATAAAATTAAAAGCCACCGTAGACTCGTTGAAATAAACCAAACTCAAAAACTGCTTTGCTGGATAAAATTAAAAGCCAGCCTTTTAATACAAGCCATCGATTCATTGCTGAATAAAATTAGAAGCCAGCCATTTAATACAAGCTATCGTAGATTCCTGAATATTTGCCAAGATGCCAAGAAATGATTTTACACTTTCAAGTAAAATTGCTTACTGGATAAAAATAAAAGCCAGCCATTTAATACAAGCCATCATAGACTTGCTGAATAAATCAAAATCTACTATAGCGCATCTCCTACAGCAAGAAAATCAACTGCATGAGGAGTGAGCATTTCAGAAAGAAATTCTGGGAACATCCAAAAGGAAGTGTGATCAAAAGGATCGAGAAGTCGAAGAAGCATTAGATCAATGGTTTTCTATAGTTAACGGGCGAGGCATGAATATCAGCAGCCCAGTGTTAAAGACAAAGTCAGAGGAGATCGATAAAACATAATAATTAGGTATTTATATTAATAAAGCATTAAAATAGATACCTAATTATTATTTTTTTTACCTATTATTTATTTACTTACAAATTACGTATTTTATTTTAGAATTTATTATTACTTCGTTTAATTGTGACAGCCGCGCATTAAAATAGGTAAATTATTATTTTTTACCTATTATTTATTTACCTACGAATTACATATTCTGATTATTATTTTTTTACCTATTATTTATTTACCTACGAATTACATATTTAGAATTTATTATTGCTTTGTTTAATTGGGGCAGCCATTTAATTGGGCCAAAATGGCTTAGTCCCAACGTGTCCCAATTAAGTGGAATCTACTGTATTTGTTTAAATAAATAATTTTATTAAAATACAGGCAGTCCTCGACTTACAACAGGGTTCCATTCAAATCTCTCCATTGTAAGTTGATTTGACATAAGTCAAGACCTTTTTTAATTCTTGATTTGTTTGATTTCTGTTTTAATATTTTCATAATTTTTTTAATTCTTGATTTGTTTGATATCTGTTTTAATATTTTCATAAAATAGGTTTCTGTGTGACTTAAGACAGTTAAACTTAAAGCTTTCCTCATCTTTTTTTACATTGGAATTTTCATCAGTAGTGAATCTGACTGGGTTATGGCAAGATACAAAAATTGCAACTAGAGAAATGAACATTTCAACTGCTGATTAGTAATTAACGTGCCAAAAACTGTGATAAGTTAGAAGTGAGTGAATCACATTAACGGCTATTGTGTATTGCTTGAAAGGCTTTGCTTGCCAACTAATAGCAATGCTGCCATGTGTAAACACAAAACAATGTGATGTATGTATTTGCAGGTGGAAAAGTTGAATTAGAAAATTTTTAATAATAATTTTTGGTTGTTGTAAGTGTGAATTATCATAAATCGAGGACTACCTGTAATTTAAAATTTTTTAAATCCAATTGACTTTCTGGATAAATGCAAACTTCAAGACAAAAAAAGTGAACTTAATTTTAGCCTACTTTCCAAAGGAAAAAGAAGGTTATGCAATTACTGTCCTGTCTGTTCAGGTTTTCCCCATTAATAACTTTTGAAAATAATTAGTATATTTTTAATGAAATTTGATAGTAAAATTTCTTCCTTTAAAGATTATTTTAAAACTACATCAAGTAATTCCTAGCAAAAACTGTTTAAAAATGAAGTACACTTAGATAGTCTCATAATATATCCTAAGCTATTGGATTCAATTTTTATGAAATTTGGCATGACCATACTATTAAATATAACTTTAATGATAGATCAATTAACCTTTTAAAAAATTATCTGCAATTGATAGTAGTGGAAACCTCGCCAACATATATACAGTTGTTATGCGCAAATTTGATATTTGAAATCAGCTGCAATGTTGTTACCATATGTTTTCTAATAATCAGAAATGTCAAAGATTGCACAAATTGTTTGATCAGAAATATTAGTAATACAGTAAGATCCCGCTTAACGCTGCTCCGTTTAATGCTGTTTTGATATAAGGCGGTTTTTTTTAATTCAATATTTTTTGTTTTGATTTACTTTGGCGCGGTTTTTCAAACCGTTATACTCACACAAATCCAAAATCGCACGAAGATGAGAAAGTTTGTGTTTCTGAAAATGAAGAACAAAAGGAACTTGCAACAGATTTTCTCAAAATAAGTTTTAGCCACTATTATGGAAATTTGGATCAGTTTATATAAAATGATCCAAATTTGAATACAAGTTCAAAGGTTAAAAAAAGTGTCATGGATGCATGTTTTACTATTGACAATTGCTTGCTGAATGAAAGAGGAAAAAGCAAATGACATTAAATGACTTCTTAATTAACGAAAAAACAAAAAATATCAAATGAGGAAGAACCTTTCTCATCACAAACATAAATTATTTACTTGAATATTTTTGATTTTCAGGAATGATTTATGAATATAAAACAATATTAGCAATAAAAAATGTCCATAATTAATGTATCAATACAATAATAATAATACATGTTACAAAATAAAATAAAAAATAATATGATATTTTTTTAATTCACTGTCCTATTTCACCTATCTCCATTATTTACGTGTTAAAATGACCTCGTTTAATGCTGTTTCATTTAGTGCTTTATTTTGTTGGAACGTAACCCCCGCGTTAAATGGGGTCTTACTATAGTTACATATATATTCAATAAAATAAAGTAACTGATATAGAATAATGTTTTCCATTTTTATTTGTAATACTGATTGTTCTATATTTTTCAATCATATTTGTAAAGAATATGATAAATTGATATTACCTTGTATATTTAAATATAAGCATTCACACAAATCCATGCATTTTTAACAA
Organism: Olivierus martensii; assembly: GCA_000484575.1. NCBI lineage: Eukaryota > Metazoa > Arthropoda > Arachnida > Scorpiones > Buthidae > Olivierus > Olivierus martensii. The sequence continues at coordinate 39,835 of AYEL01071642.1, forward strand.
TAGAATTGGAGAAATAAGATGATATTTGGAGCAAATATGGCAAACTCTGACTGCTGGTGTGATCATCTTATATAAATAATTATTATAACTTGTTGTTTAAATATAAATAAAATATTAAATTATAAACAGTTACACATAACTGCATATTTTTGATACTAAATCAGAAATATAAAAAATGTTTGTTAGGAATAAATATGAAGGATCCATACCAAAAACAAGATGAGAATGTAATGTGACTGGCAAATAATAATAAATCTTATAAACATTTTATTGATTCATTATTTTTCCATATAAAAAGAATAAATTATTGAGAATTTGTGTTTATCTGTGAGGAAAACAAAGATCAAAGACATACCTTGATATTCTTATGCATGGTCAAAATTCTCTTGAATTCAAAGGTATAAGATCATTTAGTTCTTAGAATATTCTATTAAAAGCTTAACTAATATTTAGTATTTGTTTCATATATGATTAAATATCAATACTCCAATTATAGAGCTATATTAAAGGATTAGATAGAATTTATAATTAATTCAGGAATTAAATTCAAAAATTTAACTCTGTATCACATTATAACATTTAATGACATATTCTTTTCATTAGAAAACAGGAACAAATTGCATCAGAAAGAGAAGAAATAGAAAGGCAACGAAAGCTGCTATGCAAAAAGAAACCAAGTGCAGGAACACAAAAAGGAAGAGGAAATAATGGTAGTGCAACTTCATTAGGATTAACAAATGGAGATTTTGCTAAACCAGATCCTCCTAAAGAGTATGTATTATAGCTTTGTTATTTTTAATTATGTTTATAACATATTTTTATTATAAAATTCGAATTATGGGAAGCTAAATTATAAATATTTTCAAAAATTAATTTCAGGAGTTGTTTTTTTTTAAGATTAAGCTGGCTAGAATATTATGAGCAGGAGGAAATATTAAAATTGAGACAAGCTTCTTTAAAAAAAGAAGATACAGATTTACAAATAGAACTTGAAAAATTAGAAAGAGAAAGAAATCTTCATATTCGTGAGCTTAAAAGAATTCATAATGAAGATCAGTCTCGGTAAGTATTTATTATATTAATTTATTGGTATTATTATTTATTTATTATAATTATAATAATTATTTTCAAATAGTGTCACATATCTGAAATAATAGAGAGAGAGTAATTTTATTTGTTTATTGGGTTGTCTGGAAAATAAGTGTGATTTGTAATAGCAACTGAAAGATTGCTTTTTTTTTTTTTTTTTTTTTTTTTTTTTTTTTTTTTTTTTTTTTTTTTTTTTTTTTTTTTTTTTTTTTACTTTTGCAGAAATGACAACTCATTATTAGTTCTATCAGTTATTAAAATGATACAAATTGAATTTACATATTAATCAAATATCATTGACAATCTGCCTTTACTATCCAAATTAAATAAGTTCAAATAGCAGGACAACAAATTTATTAATGTATAGCATTTTCAGTCTACATAGAAAGCATCTTCAGTATAGCCTAAAGCCTTCAGAAGAGATTCCCTAAAGCCTCCTGGCTTTAGGGAATCTCTTCTGAAATACAAATTTTATGCAGAATAATGTATTTATATAAAAAATTTAAATAATTACTTCATAACTAAATGTGAAGAACAAATAAAATGATAATTTATTCAATTATATTAACACTGAAAAACATTTTATTTAGATACTCTCCATATGTTGTATATCTTCTTTTTGAATAATGGCAAAAATCACAGTATTTTCTAGGTCCTGTTTGTGAATTTGTTTTATTTTGGTTTGCTATATATTTAATTTTAAAAATAAAATATTTTGTTTACTTGCTTATAAATTTGTTTTAATATATTTTGTTTAACTAAGATTCACTAAGTTCTTCACAAAACAAGACTCATTCTTGATAAAATCTTTCTCAGACATTATTATTGTTTATTTGTCCATCTGTATGTGTTCACTAATTTCTTAAATCAGCTATGTCAAACTTTTTATGCTTATTTCCAAAAAATTAAAAAATATATATATAAAACAATGGATGACATTCATATGAGTATTATTAAAAATTTAATAATAATGTTAATTTATAGAAATGCAATACAAAACAATGACATAGAGATTGCAGCAACTACATACAAATTTTAAAAATACAGTGATACCTTGGTTCACGAACACAATCTGTTCCTTGACCCATAATTTTAATATTATAATATTTAAAATGCGAATATATTTCATATTGAGAATTTAATTAAAATAGTTGAACAGGATGAACGTTATCGTAAGAGCGAACATTTTTCTATTGAATTTATTAAAGTATATCGGTGCTTCCTGAATCTTCATCTATTATATAATATATTTTATAGCGTAAGTTATATAAGCGTTACAAAATATTTCATTTAAATAAATTTATAATATAATCTTATCAATTGAATGACATTGAAGAAGTGAAACAATCATAACGCCTGTTAAAAAAAAAAAATTGAAAAATTTTTATTTCTTGCGAAAACACTGTCGAGCTTTAATGCTTAATTATAAAATCCAGTACAGTATTTTTATCTTTAAAATTACGAAACATGATATAAATTAATAGTGCGACATTTTTATTAACGATAATTAATTGAACTGAATTTTTAATTAATGACTTTTTCATTAAAAAATTTCGGTTTAAAAGCCATAAATTATAATATACTGTACAATAACATTTCGAAAATGAATATAAACTTATTTGATATGATAAAAATAGTCATTGTTTCTTGATGTTAAACTTTAATGCGTAATTCTGGATCTTTCAAGTGACACACAAACAAGCTGTTAATCCTATTTGCTAAATAGTGACACAAATAGTCAGTATAGTTCTTAGTTAACTGTGATCTTTGCACAAGTTTTTATGGGTTTTAATTATCACTTGTGTGATACAAATAAGTTCAATAAACGCATTGAAAATTTGGATCCATTTATCAAATGAAATCATATATATAATGGAAAAATAAATAAATAACTGTTGTGCTGTATGGGATTCTCAAGTAAATATTCATTATAAATGTAGATAACCGTAAATTATCCCATTAAAAAATTAACTTAAGTTTATGATAATTTATGATAATCACAGTAATTTTTATTATAATTATAAGGCATTCATAATCTAGCCCTTTTTATATTTTAAAGGTGGATTATATTATTTTTATAAATAATGCAAACTGGCCCAGATAAAATGTCATAACACTTTTACTCACTGGTAAAATAAAAAAAAAATCGATTATATATAAAATTGTATATATAATAAAAGTAATGATTATTTTTCAATGTTTTAATTTTAAATCTTGCAAAACATTCGTTGATGATGATAAATTTCTTTTTCTTTTTTTTTAACTTATATGAAAATATGAATTTACTTTTATAATTTCAAATTTTAGAAAAACTGAGATTGAAAAGCGATTTTATTAGCTTCACGTGACGTATTTTATGTTTAATTTTGAATGAAATATCAATACCTTTTGTTAAGATTGTTTGGGAACATTTTTGAAATAACTTCGAGTGATTTAAATATTTTTTAAGCTTTTGATATAAGCTATTATCTGATATAAAATTCTCTCTATTTCTTTGTTTGTATTTGACAATAACTCTAAATATTTATGGTTTTGAAGAACCTTTGAAAATTTCAAGTGAAATATTCATAACATTGAATATTGAAAGAAGCACAGATGGTTCTCAAAACAAAATAAATAATATTAAATGCTCAAAAATATCATGCAGAATAAATTTTTTTGTTTTGTTTTCTTACTCGTTAATCACGTTTTGAGTATTTTATTGGATACGCGTTAAAACAAACAAGGAAAAATCCTTTAACGGAATAATTTGCAAGAACCTCATATTTTAAAATTAAATTTTTATTTTTAGTTTGTTAAAAATACATTTATAAATTATAAAAATTTTATCGTTTAAGCGCTTTAGGATGTAGGCAATATAACGTATTTCGAATGTATGCTTTTTAAGAGAATATAAACTTCATTTATAGTATTTAATTTAGAGTGGATCGGGGGAAGATGCTTATTTTTCTCTAATTCTTTAATATTTAAACAGGAGGCGATAAAATATGGTTTATTACAACCTCCTATAAGCCCGCCAAAAATATAGATGATGGATAACTTCCTATAAGCCCGCCAAAAATATAGATGATCTATTATCAGGTTATCATTACTCGCATTTGAAATCGAAAAGTTTCCCGCGAGTGTTGAAATTTTCATCAAAAATTATTATACAGTCACTTTTTGAGACTGTATAATTTTTGATTAAAATTAATCGTAAAAATATCATCAAAGTAAAAACTGTTAAATCCACTTTCCTAAGTGTTTAGATAGCTTATTTTATATGGACAAATGGACAACTCCACATCTTTTCTTAATTAAAAAGATTGCCTCTAATTTAACTTTTGATTTTCGAGATAGGGAGTCACACTAAAGGCATCAAAGAGCCGAATGTGGCTCAAAAACCGCAACTTAACCGCCGTGGACGTATACAATATCTAAAAGATGATTTTATTTAATTCTTGTAATTTTATAGAATTTTAATAATTTAGTCTATTAACATATACATGGTATAGTGAACAAGAAGTTTGTTGGATGATTAAAGCCTATTAAAATATACATGGTATAGTAAATATTCACTTTAATTCATGATATTCACTTTAATAATAAAAATTACCCGAATATTCGGGTAATTTTTATTATTAAAGTGAATATCATGAAAAGCGCAGTGGCATCTCACCCGGAATATTCGGGGTTAATATATGACTAATTTTAACTTTTTTTTTAAAAATAATAAAAAATTACCCGATTGCTATATCAAGGATTTTGATGGAGTCATATATGCATAACACTTGTAAGTTTAACTACAAAAAATATGAAAGGGAAATATTCAAATTTAATATGATTTTTAGGGTCAAAAAGCTAAGTATGGCGACTTCCCCCGATCCACTATATATCAAAATTTTTTCAACTTTGCTTGTTTCATTAGCATTCTGAAAACGTTTTACACTGAAGAAAAAAAATGACGATGAGTTCGAGGACGCTTAAATTCAACAAGGTTAACAAACGATTTTCTCTTAAAGGACAAAATCCTCTATTAACCTTAAACATTATCTCATTAGTCTTTTTACACGAGATATAACAAATCAACTTTTGAAATAAACAAACTAACAAGCCTTGAAATGCTCAGTACTCATAGAAGAGTTCATTCAAAACACTTCTACAGTTGTAATTAAATGAATAAACATTTATAACTCTTTCTATTTATTTTTGATAATCTTTCTGTTTTGAGTAGGATTTTCTATTTTCTTCTTGATTATTTTCTATAACTCTCGTATTATTTATAAGAAGAATCGAAGATAATATCTCTTAGAAATATCAATTTATGAAAGTTCAGAAGACATAATTATCATTCTTCATCGAAAATTCATAAGTATTTTATTCTGATAAATTAGTGAAAATTATGTATTTTTTAAATATTTATTTATAAATTTTATTCACGTGTTATTTACTACATATCATAAAAATGATATTATTGTTTATAATATCATGCAACATTATATTTGTAATATAACTATTACAAATAAAACAATTCATCCGAAAGTTTATTATTAAATTTAACTTGCAATGCTAAGATGATAAGATAGAAATGAAAAACAATATGAATCCAATATTGTTTTTAATACAAAAATTTCAATTCGATAAAACTTCTGTATCACATTAGCGGTATTCAAATTGAATTGTTCATATTTCTGTAAAGATTTATTGTTAATAGATTAGATCCTTAGACGAAATACACTTTCATAAGAAGTAATACTCTTTCATAACTAATATAATGAGTATTTCGTTAGACGAAATACTCATTATATTAGTTATAATCTTCAGAACTTTATTTAATCTTAACTGTTATTACTCCAGAGCCAATTTGTAAGACAATTTTGAGTAATGCTGACATTTCACATTCGTTTGTCCTGATGACAATATCTTCATGAGTGGCAATCTATTTGACAGTTATAAATGGATTGCTATTCATGAATATATTATTCATTTTCATGTAAATTATTAAATGAAACTTTGTTTTTTTTCACCAATTAATTGTTTATAGATATGTTTTCACTTGCAACATTCATACATAAATTTGTTATTCGACTGTATGAAGAGAAAAAGTAGTTTTATGTTATACACATTATAAATCTGCTTACCGGAATTTTTTATAATCGACTTACTGAAACAGAGAACAATACATAAAACAAAGTGTTGTAAGTGATATACTACTATTAATGTTTTCAACATTTTGACAGAGCATTCTTGATAAATCATATTTATTCAGCACACGAAATATGAATTCGATAGGTATCTCTTACACAGTATTATCTCTCAGCTCCTGTAAGTGGAGGTAGAATTCACCCACCGTCTCACCCGCATGTCGCGTGGCGACTAAAGGGTGCTCTCTCTTTTCCACTAGTGACCTGCCACACTTTTGGCAGGATGCTTTTTCTTCTTCAAACTTTTCTATATTCTTTTCACTTCTTCCTTCATTCTTCAAAGAGCAAACTCTGAGTATGTCCGCTATCTCTTAAATAAAAATAAAAAAGTATTATCCACCAAATATGAAGTTACATGTTTTACTATAATTCAAACTTCGAGAATAAAATATCTTTCTAATATAAATTATCAAGCTTTGATAATAATTAAAATTCTTAAATACATAATTTATCATTGTACTGTATATATGTTGAAACAACGATAGATTATGTATTATTTAATTTACAATCAAAATAGAGATAAATTGATTTAATCTCGAGTAAAGTATTTTTAATGATGATAAATTATATTGAAATTATAAATTACATTGATTAATTATTATGTATAAATTATTATCAACGTATCTTTAAAATCTATGATCATAATACTGTATAATCTTTAATTTTAAAACTGCTTATTTTACAATTTAATTTAATTTTTGATAGGTATATTTTTTCCCCTTCCATTCTTTGTTCATATTAAATTATTTCTAAAAACATCGACTGAGACTCAAATTTTGAATAATCTAAATGTTAATAGTAATCTATCCTTAGATCAATCCATTTTTACGTTTATTTATCGTATCAAGTTGCAATTAAGTATATTTTCTAATCAACATAATAAATAATTATTCAATAATGATTTTTTGATTTGATATGATCATAAGCTTATACACAATATTTGATATCATCTTTTCCTTTTAAATAATTTTAACTTAAATTACTTAGTTCGTATTCTTCGGGATTCATGAAAACTGAAGAATCAATTTTCACGAATCCGGAAGAGTACGAACTAATCGATACTGCAATAATTTCAAAAGCCAATTTATCCAGTTCAAATGCTTACGAGTAAATCATGTTAAATTGAACATTCAGATTCGTATTGAATCATTATAATAAGCACATGTTGAATCATTATTATTATAATGATTCAAAGCGTTGGAGCTGTTTCTAAGCGTTGGAGATTAACTAGCACTCATTAGTTAAAAAGATATCAATAATAGATTGAAAAGGCATGATAAACTTCTGAGGGAAAAACATGCATAAAAAATTCAAAAATAGTCGTTCATTTTTACGACTTTTATTTTTCAATACAGTTTATTTTAGTTTACAAACAAAACAAATAAAAAAATTTTTTATAGGTATTTCAAGCACTAAACCAATAAGTAAACGTTACTTATGGGCAAACATCGTTTTTAATATTTTATTCTTTCAATTTTTTTTGTAAAATAGAAAAATTAATTAAATCGTACCTTGCGATTTAATTAATTTTTTCTATTTTAGAATTATTTGTTTTTTCTATATATGTGCCATTTTTTCCTCTTTTCATATAGGTCTATCTATATACTTATGATGCAATTTCTATATTTAAACAATTTTCACGTAAACTTAGGGTAGAGCGGGGCTAGTTGAGCATGTTTTGGTTTGAAGGCATATAAATATTTTCCTATTTACAGTACGAAAATAAAAATCAAACCAAATGGCATGTTTGACATCAGAATTCTTAATTATTAACAGAAAAATATTAAACATGCGAATACAACCGAAAAATAACGTCTCAAATGAAGTCAGACCAAGATGCTCAACGTACCCCGATAGTGGGGTAAGTTAAGCCACCACTGAGGTAAGTTGGGCAGCGATGTTGAAAACTGAAAATAAACGCGAAAACAATGAAAAGCAATTATATTATTGAATAAGTTTAACAGTTAACGTTATCATAACCTTTATATTAATTTAAAATATTTTCCTAATTCAACCAAACGTCATATTTTCGATTGAAAAACCACGTCAAAGTGAATCAATAAAAATATAGAATTTGAAAAAACCGCGTTATGTCGAAACAGCGTTAAACGGAGCAAGGTTAAGTGGACCAAATCTAGTGTTGAACAAAATTTTCACTTGCCTGTTGAAACAAAGAAATTTGTGACTGTGCTCGTTTCGATCATGTGACTTCACCTCTCTATAAAATTTCCTTTATGCATGTTCGTTCCTGTATGTGTTTGTATTTCTGAGAAAAATACATTGCCCAACTTGTCCCACTGCTCAACTATCCCCGCTCTACCCTACCCCATTTTTAACTACTTTATAATAATACTTTCTAAATAACGAGAATGCAAATTACTTTTGTAACTATGTACGAGAGAGTCCCTTAAAAAGTAATAAAACTGTTAAGCAAGAAGATATTCGGTAATTTTATTCTAAACGTTTTATTGTGCCATCAAATTTAATTATGTATTGCTGTAGTATATATTGTATAATGATAAAATCATTGACTAATAATACACATAAAAAAGTGTTTCACTGAATTAATGTTTTCTTTAATAGTTTGGTCTCAAGCTATTATATATGATATTAGAATAAATTTAATTTTTTCGACCTGACGAAATTTTCATCTTATTTTCTTTTTGTAATGCAAGATAAGTTTCTTCTGGAATTTTTTATATTTATACTTTAATGGTTTTAATGGTGTATAACAAATAAAAAAAAAATATTTATTTTTCAGTTAATTCAATTTCTTGAAAAATTTTTCTTAACAGGATTTTTGCTTGCATTAATTTTCTAGCTAACAGAACATTATTGAAACCACAAAACAGATTTAGAGAATTTATTTTAAATTAAAAAAGTTTTATACTGAATATATAATTAGAACTGAGACTATTATGAAATGTTTTTGTATATATATTTTTTCTATTTTTATTGCACTGTGAAATAATTCTGATATAATCAATTTTTAACAATAGATCAGAACTTATATGGAACCATATTTAAAATATCGTATATTTAATGGGATTCAATCCTTAGATTTCTACTGTAAATGCTTCAAAAATAATATTCCTTTAATTTAAACAACTATAAGATGCATTACGTAAGTCGCATGTTATTTGATATGCGAGTTTTAATAATGCTACCGGTTTTATTATAAAAGGATTAAAATGAAAATAGAAGAAAGAAAAATTGTAGGAAGAAATATAAAAATTTATTACCTCACCTATATACCAGAAGTGTATAAAAATATATATATTTGCATTTTGTATAAGTGTGGAGATAAAATAAAATATTAGTTTTATAATTAAAATTTTGTGTCATAAATATAAAAATAACATCTTAATGATTTTATAACATTTTATGTTTACTCATAAATCCATAATGCTGACATAAAAGCGGCAGAAATATGCAAATTTCGTCATGTAATTATTAAACTGATTAAATATTTAAATAGGAAAGTAATTTAAATATTTTTCAATTTTTTTGAAGTTTGTTTTTTTCGCATCTGTTCTAATTTTCTAGATTTTTACTGTCGAGATAGAAATTATTATTAATTATTAATTGCGAAGTCTAGAGTCTTCCTTGCATCAATCAGACATCGAAAAGTATCCCTTACTTATTATACGTAGGATCGAATGCAAACCAGGACTTTCTTACCGCACAGTGACACATTGGAACTGGTTGTGTAATTCGTTCCAGATATTTTTAATTTTTTAATTTTTATTTATATAAAATAAAAGATAAATTGCTGATAATTTAATTGAAATGTATAGTATGCGTACGAAAGCAATTTTTATTGTTTATAATCAATTAAACTAGATTATATAAAGTTTTTGATTAAGAGAAAAATCGATTAACGAACGACATTTCAAAACTTTTTAAAACTCCACGCAATTTCAAAAATTAAATTTATTTTTCACATTTTATGCAAACAACAGTAAAACAGATGAATAAATAGAACACTTAAGTAAACTTCGCCCTCTCATAGGTGCTAAAATGAGGTCGGAAATTTTTAAATAAATTTTTTGATGTCCTTGAAGAATATGAAAATTCACAAGAAAATATTTTGAAATAATTTTAATAATATTTAATTATAATAATCTTATATGTTCATAAATATCAAAATTATTCAAATTGGTAAAAAGTAGTTTTATGTTATACACATTATAAATCTGTTTACCGGAATTTTTTATAATCGACTTACTGAAACAGAGAACATACATAAAACAAAGTGTTGTAAGTGATATACTACTATTAATGTTTTCAACATTTTGACAACTTTCAATATTTTAATCTGACTTCAAAATTCTCTTAAAAGAGAACTTTGAAGTCAGATTATAATTTTACACATCAAATATATTTTATCATTAAATTTTTACCAATCCAACCAATTATAAAGCATTTTGATAAATTAAATTATCTTTTCATCAAATAACATTGATTATTTTTAGTAAATTATTTCACAAAGTATCACAAGATTATTGAAAAAATGACAAGTAAAAAAATTCTATTAAAATAAATATCAAGATTAATATTCTTCAGTATTAGTTTTTTTATATTTAATTATAGCACAAATATTTTATTGTTCTTATTAAGTGATTTTCATGATTATTTAATATTAATAAATGAGATAAAAGTGCTTATTTAATCAATTAATTAATTTTTTTAAACTATTTTAATGTAAGAAATTTTTTCCAGATTATGTAGAAATATTTTAATGTATTCACTGTATATGGAATTCTGACATTGTCCACTCCTTTTTCTGGTTTAGAAAAAGGAGTGGACAATGAAATTAAATTTCTTAAAAATATATTTTAATTTTAAATATCGTCATATCCGTAAAAATAAAACAATTTTTTAAGGAATAGAACTTTGCCTTCTTTTTTCTGATTTCTGCTACATCTATAAGCAACAACTTGGAAATTTTCATATAGCCTACAATTATTTCAGTGTCCATCAGTTTTTTTTCTATATTAATGCAGATTAATACCTTGGTTTATATGCCGTAAAAAACAATGAAGACTACGTTTCCACTGATCACATTTTCTGTGACATTCATAATCGTATATCGCCATCTATTGTCTAACGCACGAATTGTCTACCTTACAATTTTATAATGTTTGGAATTGAATTTTTATTAAAGTTTTCTTTTTACTTATTTTACAAAATCACAATTTTGTATTTTAATTATTTAAATATTGTTAAGGTTTTTCGTATTTATTAAAATATATTTTTAAATTTAATAACCGTATTATTACAATTATATTCCACCAGATGGCGAAAGTAAGATGATTGCTTGATAAAGAACATAGGTAAAATTTCATCGTTAATACCTAAAACCTCCATATCAGAAACAGAAGAAGAAGTTTCATCGTTAATAACGAAAAAATACATTAATGAAAATTAAAATATTCTATAATTTAATAATAAAAGTTATTCTTTTTATATGAATATAATAATATTCAAAATTAACTCTGAATGTCATTAAAAAAGTGAAAACTGAAAATTATTGAAAAATTAAGTACTGCTTGCGATATATTTTGATAAGATATTTTGATGATTTTATTTTATATTAACTCGTAAAAAACAATTATCAATTTTTTACGAGTAAAGATAATCAATATATTTAAATATTCAGTACTCAGAACTCGAAATATAGAGAAATTCGACTTAGATAAATGATTTTTCTTTTGTCAACAGATGATGCCACACTCCATTCTCGTAGAATACTATGTGGCGGGGCGAAAGAAGCCCTTCCATAGACTGCCCACCCCTGCGGAGGAGTCAGCCGGATTGTGGAAGACAGGGATCCACGGGCCGGGCCCGGACCCCACGATAAATATTTTCAAGGGGTGGGAGCCGAGACTCGAACACGGGTCCTCCAGAGCATTTCCACGCGACCAATCCGGCCGACAAGATAAATGATTTATTAAACAATAATTACTGTATATAAACAATGAATGTTTGGAAAATATGAATAATAAACAAAATTTATCAAATGAAATTTTATATTTTCGTAAGATATTTTCATAATAGAAAAGATAATAATTAGTTTCCTAATGATGAAAATGTATTTGAAGTAGAAAATATGATAAAACCAAATGAATTAAGAAATATCTTTAAAGATGTATGATAAATACTTCAAAATATAAATATGAAAATATATAACCCAATTTACTCACATGTTAAAAATTGATATCATTTGTACTTGATTAGGGAGATACAAAATGTTTAGCAAACCTTATATAAAGCAGTCAAGTTCTTCTTTTACTGTATAATTTATTCAATTTTCGTTCAATATTATCTAATTTTTTTATCAAATTTGACTTTTTACATTGCGTTTAAACATGCTTTTATTCATAATTATAGATAATTTAAAAAATTTCTTGATATTTTATTTTTTATAGCAAATATATGAAAAATACATTTATAAAGCCATTTTTTTGTCAACAGATGACGCCACTTTCCACTCAATAAGAGTACTAAGTGCCGAAACAAGCCCTTCCACAGGCTGCCCACCCCTGCGGAGGGGTCAGCCACTTCCACAGGCTGCCCACCCCTGCGGAGGGGTCAGCCGGATTGTGGAGGACATGGATTTAGATTTCACAGACTGCCCACCCCTGCGGAGGGGTCAGCCGGATTGTGGAGGACGAGGATCGACGGGCCGGGACCCCATGATAAATATTTTCAAGGGGTGGGACCCGTTTCCCACCCCTGCAGAGGGGTCAGCCGGATTGTGGAGGACGGGGATCGACGAGTCCGGACCCAATGATAAATATTTTCAAGGGGTGAACCCAGGACTTCCTACCTCTGCGGAGGGGTCAGCCGGATTGTGGAGGACGGGGATCGACGGGCCACCCAGATCCCATGATAAATATTTTCAAGGGGTGGGACCCGAGATTCGAACATGGACCTCATGATAAATATTTTCAAGAGGTGGGACCCGGGACTCGAATAGGGATCAGCCGGATTGTGGAGGACGGGGATCGACGGGCCGGGCCCGGAAGTCAGCCGGATTGTGGAGGACGGGGATCGACGGGCCGGGCCCGGATCAGCCGGATTGTGGAGGACGGGGATCGACGGGCCGGGCCCGGACCCTCAGGATAAATATTTTCAAGGGGTGGGACCCGAGACTCGAACCCGGGTCAGCCGGATTGTGGAGGACGGGGATCGACGGGCCGGGCCCGGACCCCATTGATGTGGAGGACGGGGATCGACGGGCCGGGCCCGGACCCCATGATAAATATTAACAAGGGGTGGGACCCCGAATTCGAACTCGTGTCTACCAGAGTGGAAAGCCGAAGCGTTTCCACGCGGCCAATCCGGCCGACTTTATAAAGAAATAGGGCAAGGCTGTGCTCAGGGTTTTGTGCGCTGCAAGTCATGTGCGCTCCGTGCATATGTGTTCATGAACCGAAGCATCGTTCGTAAAGCAAAGCAAAATTTGTTCGCAAATGGTGTTCGTGAACCGAGACGTTCATGATCCGAGGTATCACTGTATATATAAATAATAATAAAAATTTAAATAAAAATTTTTAGGCAATTTTTGTTATTGTATTTTAGATATCAACTGCTTTATTTGGTTCATATTTAGTTAGTTTTTAAAAAAAACACAAGGTGCATTTTCATCAAATATATGAGCTAGAAATGATCCCAAATTCTCACTGATAGTGTAATTATAATTTCATGTAGTTGACTCATTAACTATAAATCAGTTTATTTGGTTCAGCTTTCCAACCAGAAAAATACGGATTGAATTCATATCCTAGTCAATGGCCTGAATTAGACAGAGGTTGTTTGGTGGCAAGACTTCTTATATGCATGTGAGATGCAATTTATTCAATGCCAAATTGAGGATGCCAATTTTATTGATGACATAAGAACAATATAATAGAATAGAAATAAACTTTCTCATTTGATTAATAAATTTGGTCTGAGAAAATGATGTAAGTACAGAATGACATAAATTGAGGATTCCTGTTTACATTCTGAACCTATATTTTCCTAGAAAGATTACCAGATGCTCATCAGTGGTAATAAATGAACTAGATTTTTGTCTACATTTGCACATAGTTTGATTACTTTATTCTGTATTTCAAGAGGACTGTGAAGAAAATTTGTCTGCTGTTTTAAACTCCTGTGCTTTGTCATAAAATCTGAAATTAAGTTTGCTGAAAAATTGAAGTAGTTTTTTATGTCACTGGTGTCTGTTGCCATGGAAATAAATCAAATAAAACACTTGAAAATGATTATTTTTTAATGTTGCAGAAAGCAACATTGAACTAAAAAAAACTTTTATATATCAGTACAAGCTGGGTTAATGATTATGTCATCATAATTTTTATGATTTTTTTAGAGAAATAATTGGAATATGGTTAGATGTGTTAAGGTTTTGCTTAGCTGAGAATCAGGTATCACATGTATGATGATCTAGAGCATTTTTCTATATAGTATTACAGATTTAGTTTGTCATCCATACATGTCTATTTTTACTGGTTAGATTAAAATTTAAGTTGTAGATAGTGCATTTTTGGGTTTGGATTAGTTTACCAGATTGTCAGATTTTTTTTTTCTTTTTTGGATTTTCTATTTCAATATTATAACTATATATTTTCAAGAGCTGCTCATCTATTTCCTTGGTTTCCTTTTTCAGTTTCTGTGATTGATCTGTGATATATAAAAATATATTATTGTTGTTATTTGAAATCTAAAATGTAAAGATACAGTTATTCATCCTATAGTAAATAAAACACAGAAATAAGCACTAAAAGTAGAAAAGATAAAATACAATTAAAATTATATTTTTCGTATTTTTAGTGTTTATTTTCTATGATTTAAATATAAAGTGCAAAAAATACAATAAGTAAAAATACTTAATTTAAAAATTAGAAATACAGTGAAACCCCGATTTTGAAACTTTTCGGGGACCGGCCCAAAAAGTATCTAGTGATCCCGGCACCCCGATATAGCTTCCTTGTAACATCTACTCAGCACCTTTACAATATTGATAAAATTATCATTTTATCAATATTGTAATACGGTGCATCGTTTGCTTACCAGGTTTAAGCGCCCTCCTCCTTAAGGCGCCCTGATAGGTGCATCATTTGCTTACCGGGTTTAAGTGGCCTTGTCCACATTTACTTCAGGCAATGGCGGACAGTTACTGATGAGCAGTGAGTAGGCGCCCTCGGATAAAAACGAAGTGCTTTAAGAGAGCTACTTGGAGGGTAAATGTAATTCTGGTTACATATGTAGTGGGCTATATCTCGAAACCGCGATAATTCGAATTTGGATCACAATAATTGGAATTTTGGTATCAAATTATAAACCGCGATAATTCGAAAATCGCGATAATCGAAACCGCGATAATCGAGGTATTCCTGTATATATATTTGTTTTTGTTCCTCTAATTAGACTGTAGTTGATTTATTGGAACTCTGGATCCAATTGCTGGGAAAGGAGTGGCTGCTATTAAGTAATAAAACTACCATTCCTCTTTAAATGGCTTGAGGGTGTTTACATTTTGTTTTTTGCAATTTTCTTCTAAATTTCAGTGAAACTGAAACAAAAACTGAATACTTTTAAGATGCATCTTAAATTATTTTAACAGAAGTAACTATTACTTTTTATTATTTACAATACTTTTAATTTTCAGAATTTTATAGCTTATTTTAAGAAAACTTCAATTACAGTGAAACCCCGATTTTGAAACTTTTCGGGGACTGGCCTGAAAAGTCGAACGAGCCGGGAAAACGCACGAAACCGGAAACTCTGATGACGTCATAATAAAAAAGTTATATAATTAAAACGTAGGAAGAGGGAAAGTTTTACATTGCATGTATAGGAAAATGCTCGGACTTCCGAAAATAGACGTTTAAAGCGGGAAAGGTCCCGTTCATATTTCAAAAATTCGATGGAAAAAGCGAAGATCCCAGAAGCTGGATGACAATTTTTGAGCGAGCTTGCAGTCTAAATCAATGGAAGACCGATCAGGATAAGATTTTGAATTTATGAAGCCATCTTGAGGGAGTTGCTGTTAAATGGTACAATTCGAGAATGTTGGATGGATTACCCGAGGATTGGGATAAATGGGAAACTTCTTTTATTAGTTTATTTGGGCAAAACCGCATCGAGTTGTCATATTCAGCTCATAGTTGGGAATATCGTGGAGGCGCTCTTATGGAATATTATTATGAAAAACAACGTCGTATAACTTTGGCGTATCCGGACATAGAACTTTCCTTTATTACTATGGTAATGCGAGGCCTACCCAATGATATGCAAGGGAGTCTTCTCTGTCAAAACATCGAAAGTAAAGCTCAGTTACGACAAGCAATGGAAAGATTGCTCCCTAAGCCACGTGGAGAAATAGATCGAAACAATCTATGTTCGAAGAGTCGATACAAAAAACCAGAAGATAGAATAAACGAAATCAGTAGTCCAGCCAATTGCGAGGAAGCACAACAAATTAGAATGAAAGATATATCCAGATCAAAAAACGAGTGAAAGAGGGATTCCGGCCCCGACGATGAAACCGAACATTGTTCATTGGCTTCGTTGGGAGATCCGCGGGTCTTTCCTGTTAAAGTCAATCAGATGAAGTGTAATGCCTTTTTCGATCCAGGATCCACAGTATATCTAATACATCCCAAATTAATAACGTTATTAAAGTTGTCAGTACATCCCCAAAAAACGGTGCTCAAGGCATTTAATGGAGAGACTGCTGTTTTGATTTATAAGATTTAATATATCAGCTAGGGGTACAAAAAACGTTTTTCGATATTTTTAAATGAAAAATTTAATAATTAACAACGGAAAATAGAGTGGAGAAAAAAATAAATAATATAAAGGTGAGAGTAAGTATTAAAGATCTCATTTAAAAATCATTATATACTTTTAGATATAATTTATAATGAAAATATATAATTTTTATGCTATTATGCAAAATTTATCAATTAAAAAATTAATACAGTGGTTAATCGGTTAACGAACAGTTCGGATAACGAACACTTTTTTGAAAGATTTTTATGTTCAGATAACGAACACTTCACAGAACAAACTGTGGGACCCTCGGACTGACGGAATGACAGATCAGCCCGATGGCTGCATGGTAAAGCTGTGGCTTAACATTCTAGAGCAGGGGTGGCGAACCTTTTTCTGCTGGCGTGCCAAAAATTTAAAAAGTTATATTTCTTAATATACTAACGTGCCAGATAATTTGTTATAGGAATATATATATATACTGAATGGACCTCAAAATTAATGTTTTCGGCAGACATTATGCCTAAATTTGAATGAATTAAATGTTAAATTACAATGTATCAATAAGACTATCATTGGCATATTTGATCTAATTCAGGCATTTGAAACAAAATTTCAAATATTATATCGAGTAATCGCTTCCAAAAGCTTCAAATATTTTCCAAATTTGAAAAAATTATTCACAGGTTTGAACTTTCATGAAAAACCGGATGGAGCTAAACTGACTACAGAATTTTCAAAAGTTATTAACTGTATAATCAGTGAGTTTCAATCAAGATTCACTCACAAGTCAATTTAGATAATTTGCAGAAACTACAAAATTTATCGTGTATCTTGATAAATTCAGGCTATCTGCACCTATTGTAACAACATTTGACTGGTTAAAGTTGGACGAACTTGAAATGCAATTAACAGATTTTCAGTCGAGTTACATAAGGAAGCAAAAATGATTAAGTCAACTAACACCACAACGGCATATGCACAATTGCAAGTAGAATAAAAGTGACTAAGAGTTATATGGTCACAACGCAAATTTTT
>AYEL01071644.1:0-14544 GCA_000484575.1 Olivierus martensii
AGTGGATTCCGCTTAATTGGGACACCGGTTAATTGGGAAAAATCTCAAAGAACAGAAAGCAAACTAATAAACTAATACATAATTTAAACGCTTAATTGGAACAACTTCTCGCTTAATTGGGACAATCGTAGAAAAGAAATTTTCAATTTTTGATATATTTTAGGGACTTTTCGAAAGTATGGCAACATTACGTACACTAATACTTGTGCGCTTTCTTAAAAAAATCCTTATATAAAAATTATAAGGATATATTAAGGATATATTAACTTTAAATGAGAAACGATCAAAATTAAAACGAAAATCAAATATTTAGCAAGAGATAAAAAGAATTTAAAAACAAAAACAGGAACAATTTTCGTTTAGACGTAACCGTGAAAGATGCAATCATAAAAGATTTTGTGACGTACTTGAAATCGTTCAATCGATACATCAGCTTCTAGATACTTTCTAAAAATATATTCTAGGGGTTATTTTCTTCTATTTCCCAAAAGCATACGGATTTATAGATTTTTCCCCTACTATTATTTTTGCATCTTTTGAATAAACTTGGATTATTTGTTCAGTTCTTTCAGCAATTTTGTCATTATTAATTCAAGACACATTTCATTCGATAAAATGGACATATGTTCTCTACGACACTGATATGCAATACAATGTATCGATTTTATTTTATTTTTTATTTTTAACTTTTAACTTTCTTCTTGTTTTCGACGTATTTTCTCATAATTTTGCTATCTAATTAGATAAGATTACCATTAAAAATATCTATCAAAGAAAAGTAGCAAAAAAATTACGCTGAAACTTTTAATTTCCGGGAAAAACGAATGTTTTTATATATTTTATGTATATACTGTATAAAAATTCTGAAGAAAAATGACATCAGCTAATGAGAAATATCTGACATCATTTTTAAATATATAAAAGCACTAAAGTCACTACTGCCATTAGTGCTCTATATTGGTTATTATCTGTTTTTATAAAAAGTAAAACATGTATTTAATTTTAAAACATTTATATTGCAATTGTTTGAAGATTTTTTGGAAGAATATATTAACAAAGTACCAATGTAAAGTAATTCCTATTTTCTATTATTTTATATATATATGTTTTTATTTTTACATAAAACTGGAGAAAAAGTTTTTAAATAAAAGGAGAGTTTAAAATTTTTTTCAAATCTGATGTCATGGTCAAATGGTTCAAGCTTGATGTAATGAAAATTGACAAAGGAGAGAGGGGAGATCAAAAAATGAAAATACCGTATATACTCGTGTATAATCCAAGGTTTTTGTCTCTGAAAAAATTTCTGAAGTGGAGGGGTCGGCTTATAAACGGGTCAAAAAAATCAATTTTTTTTTTTTGCTGTAGAAGTTGAAGTAATAAGCAAAACAATAACTTACTGAATGTCTCCTGAAAACCAGGAAGGAAATTTTGCAATAATTTCATTTAATACAATAGCGGGTAAAATTTTATCTTATCCCGAAGCAATTGAACACGTCGTGCCACCGACTCCAACCTGCATCTATATACTGTAATCAGGTAGGCAACACCAAGCTACATGATACAACACAACGCGAAAACTCTTGACAATCAATTAAGAATCTTACTTTGGATTTATTTTTCATTATAATTAATTAAGAATGTTTTAATCCATTCACTAGTAATCGATAAATACCTATTACATTTAGCTAAAGTAGATGAAAAAGTAACAAAAATATTTAAAATAATGATTTTAAATAAATAATATTAAAATCTGTATTGAAAAACTAGTCTGTCAAAAAAGTTCATTGTAAGCAAAATCAAAACTTTGAAATAGCATGCTTAACATCTAGAAAATATTGAAAAACTAGTCTATCAAAAAAGTTCATTGTAAGCAAAATCAAAACTTTGAAATAGCATGCTTAACATCTAGAAATCACATTGTACACGTCATTCCAACAGTATATGACATCATTGTTAGGATGATCCACTCATTTTAAAATATGTTCAAAGATTTGAATATGATAACTCTATTATAGGGAAAGGAAACTTCGAATGGTCTCTTGGGAGCTATGTGATGCAGACGTATTCTAATGGTATTTCTACTGTGATAATATGAAATTTTTTTAGAAAAGAAAACAGTTATTCAATAATAATAAAAAGAAAATATTTTTATGTAAATTATAAAAATTTATTACTATTCGTTAACTTGATATTTTCTGAAGCTACGTCATCCTAACGATAATATCATATGCCGACATCAATCTGCATTTATATAAGTGCATCAAATAGGCGATGCTGTGCTCCCTGATGCACTGCAACACAGAAGTTCTCGGCAGTAATCCAGCTAAAATGATTCAGCACAAGCACCTACATAGGATTCTTGGATTGTTGAGAATTTCTGTGTCGTGGCACATCAGGCAGCATGGTGTCACCTATCTGATGCACTTATACAAATGCAGGTTGGAGTCGGTGGCACAACGTGCTCGATCACTTTGGGTAAAGTAAAATTTTACCTTTTAAATTGATATATTGGTGTTTGTATTATAAAATTTATTTTATATGTATATATTTAAAGTTTCAATAAAATATTTATTTTGGCAAATGGCATTAATATATTGGTAACTAAAAATCAAAGATCATGTAATTTATTGGTTTCAAATTTTTATTGAATTTTAAGTGATAAAGTCAGGGGGTAGGCTTATACATGGGTTTTGCATTTTTACAGATTTTCAAACTCTGAAGTTGGGGGTCAGCTTATAAATAGATCGGCTGATATTCAAGTAAATATGGTAGTTTAAAATAGTGTGATGTAATCTATGGATGCTCTCTAAGGATATTTGATAAAACGAAATAAAACAACAGCATAACTTGATCAATAGAAATAAAGATAAAACTTAAATTTAAAAAAAAATGGTGTAAAAGAGCTTATCTCATGTAAAAACAAGTTAAAATATGCTAAAAGAAAAACTAATCATTCGGTTATTAATCTTTTTATAATAAAATATCAAAAAATAATGGAGTCATTAATGACCAAATAAGCATTAATGTTTGTAAAAATATTTGATATGTATTTAGACTTAAAGCAGTTTTGTTATATTATATGTTTGCATTAAAATGATATTAATTTAGTAATAATTTATTTAATATTTTTAATTTAATTCAAATTTGTTGAATATTTTAATTATAATGATTTGTTTTGTAATTTATATTTCTAAAATTGTAAATACTAAGAATATTTAAATTTTGTTTGATCTTTTCGTGTTCCATATTCCATTTACTATATTTGTAAATTGAAAACAGTTTGGTTCCCAACCAAAAATGTTTCTTAAAATAAAAATCTTTATTATTTTTTGAATTTTACTACATAGAACTGCTTGGAATTTCTGTTTTAATTGTATTTATTAACAGAGTTAACAATCTTATTGAATCTGTCCTATTGCATGCAGTTTAATACAGTGTTCATAGACAATATTGTATACTTAAGTCAGAGCTCATAAATGTGGTTATGTTTTCTACAACTACTATTATAGGTTTCCAGTTCATTTTCTATCTGTTATGTGGGAATTGTAAGAAAATAGTCTTTTATTTTATTTCACTGCCTTAAAAATTTTAATTTCTAATCAATTAATTTAGTTTTGTTCATGATGTAAAAGCAAAAAAATGCTAATTGAAATTATATCAGAGAGCTTACCATAAAAGTGAATAAAACTGTACATACGAAAGAAAATTTTTGCAAACTTACTATAAATAGGTAATGACTGGACAGATAAATGTAATGGATCAGTATTAGAAAGCTTAATTTCTTCCACCAAAATTTCTTCCTCTCCTTTACTTTTAACTGTACATATAGGATCTTCATTAAAAGAAGTAACAGCAGTTAAATTAAAGGAATCTTCAGTTTCTTTAGCTAAGATAACAGGATTCTCCACCTTTAATATAAATATGGCAAAGTTATTAGGTTCATTACATAAATATATCATTAACATTATAATATGCAGTATAAAAATTTATTAATTGATTATTTCAATTCTATTAACTCCTCCATAATGATGGCATATAGCAGGGGTATCCAGACTGCAGCTCGCAAGCCACATGTGGCTCTTTGGTATATTCAATGTGGCTCCATACCATGAAAGTCAATAGTAAATATGAAGCAAATACTTATTTAAGTTAAACAAATTACGGATATATAATTTTTTTTATCTATTGTAAAAAGTAGTATGCATCTATATGAAATAAAAGTGATTGAAATAAACAATTTTTGAAATTATTATTAAGATTACTCAGAAAATTGATGCTGATCTTGATCCAGAAAGAATATGTGGCTCTCGAGTATTTGAGATTCTCCTATGTGGCTCATAGTGAAATGAAGTTTGGCGACCCCTGGTATATAGAATAGCCCTTTATTCCATTCCACTGCCTTAAAAATTTTAATTTCTAATGTATATAATCTTCCACTTATAGAATGACTATATATGTAAAAAGATAAGCTCTAATTCAAAGTGGAAAAATAATTTATTAAAGTATACTGAAGAAGTACTTTCAACTTCACAAAGTCATCTTCAGCTATTAAAATTAGAATGCCTAACATTTAATACGAATACATAATATAGCTGAAGATGACTTTGTGAAGTCGAAAGTATTTCTCCAGTATACTTTAATAAATTATTTTTCCACTTTGAATTAGAGCTTATTTTTTTACATATATTTTAATTTCTAATTGCTTTTATTTGCTCGGCATTCACGTTTCAGATGACCATATCTTCCATATTTGTGACACTTGATATCGCTCTTACAGTTAGTCTTGATATGTCCTGTTTTATCGCATTTGTAACATATAATTTTGTTAAATCTGCTATTTGTCTGAAAAGCTACCTCGTTGCTTCCTACTAATTTATCCTTTTTGTCAACTTATTTGACTTTCTTCCTGTTTCTTCATCTGTTAATCTCAATTTAACATATTCTGTGTTCACTTTAGAGTCATCGATGGTTTCAATTGCAGAAATAAGGCCATTATAGTCCTCTGGTGAAGTCATTAACAAATTACACACTATTTCGTTTTCAGATATTGTTGTGCCAATAGCTTTCAATTCTCTTACTAAACGAAAAGAGTAAAATGATCTAGTGAACTCTTACAGTTATATTTTAGCTGCAATAATCTTCACCTCAAATATAATTATGATGTAACTGATTTCATTTCATATTTATCTGAGTGTGTATTTAAGATTTCTTTTGCAGTCTTCTTATCTTTTATAGCTTCTAAGCACTTGTCACTAATACTAGCAATAATAATAGATTTCGCTTTCGCATCATCTTTTTCTACTTTTTTTTAGCTTTTTCATCTTAATTTGGAATTGTATTTTCATCTTTTATCAGTACTGATTCTACATTTTTTTCTTCAAGGACGACCATTAACCAAAATTTCCAATTTAGGTTAATAAACCTAAATTTTTACCATCAAATATCAGTATTCCATATCCTGGGCCCATAACCTATTGTAAATTAGCCATATTACAAGAGAAAGACCAGATTTGTTTTAACTCAAACAGAACACAACACAACTTTAACACCAGACTAAAACAACTATTTATTGAAATGATATATGTACAGAGATAGGAATTTTCCTCCCTCGTTATAGTATCTGCTCTATAAACATTAGAGAATTTACAACATTCTCCCCTCTCTCACTACTCCTTTTTTCATCTATAAGAATTATTGTCACACATAACTTTCTTTAATAAATACTAATATTAATGTAAATAATAAAATGCCATGGGGAAAGAACGTGTCTACAGAGAGCCAATCAGTAAACTACAGACAGACCAGAGAGACCTGTGGAATTTCAGGGTCTCTAATCAGTGTTGCCAATGTTGATATGTGTAATAATAAAAAAAAACTACAGACTATTACCTGTGGAATTTCAGGGTCTCTAATCAGTGTTGCCAATGTTGATATGTGTAATAATAAAAACTACATTGGACCAAAACATGCATTGTTCAAAACCATGCTATAAAATCTATGCATGTAGTCATTTTTGATATTACTTGTACGAGGGTGGATCAATAAATACCCATGTTTGAAGACAGGTGGTGTTGCTGAGGAAAGTGGTGTTACCATTGTGTACTACCATCTTTCAAACAATGCCATACCAAATTTCAGATTGATTCATAGGTTAGTTTTGACTTTACAGCCATTTGTATTAAACGTTTTTATTGTTTTTCCATATGATGGAAAACATGTGAAGAAATAAAAGCGAAGTTGGATGCTGTCTATGGGGACTCTTCACCATCTATAACAATTGTGAGATATTGGTTCAATGAATTTAAACGTGACTATACATCTGTTTTGATGAGGAGTGCCCAGGCCGCCCGGCAGACATGGTTACTGAGGAAATCATTGAAAAGGTCCATAATAGGATTCTTGCTGATCGCCAAACAAAAGTGCACGAGGTTGCAGAGACTGTAGGCATGTTGTATGGAACGGCATTCAACATTTTATATCATAAATTAGGATGAAAAAACTATCTGCCCGATGGGTGCCGCGATTGCTTAAGGTAGACAACAAGCAGATTCGGCTGACAACTTCAAAGCAGTGTTTGGACCTCTTTAAGCGAAATCCACAGGAATTTTTGCATTGAGTCGTCACTGTTGATGAAACCTGGATCCATTACTACACACCAGAGACTAAATGACAACCGAAACAATGGATTTTTCCAGGTGAATCTGCTCTGAAGAAGGCAAAGACAGTCCCATCAGCTGGATGGCTACAATTTTTTGGGATTTGAAGGGTATAATTCTCATTGACTTTTTAGAAAAAGGAAGTACGATCATGGGAAAGTACTACAGTGAATTATTGGACCGATTTGATGAGAAATTGAGAGAGAGAAGGCCCCATTTGGCAAAGAAATAAGTGCTGTTCCACCATGACAATGCATCAGCTCACTCATCCGGAATTGTTGCAACCAAATTGCACGAATTGCACTACAAATTGTTGCCTTATCCACTGTAGTCACCCGATTTGGCTCCCTGCAACTTCTTTCTGTTCCCTAACCTGAAAATGTGGTTTGCGGGAAAAAAATTCAGCTCAAACAAGGAGGTCATCATCGAGATGGAAGCTTATTTCAAAGAGTTTGACAAATCATATTTTTTAGAGGGTTTAAAGAAATGGCAGTGATGTTGGGAAAAGTGTATTATCCTAAAAAGAGATTATGTTGAAAAATAAAAAAAAGTTTTTGTGAAAAATTTGCGTCTTCATTCTTAACACCGTACTTATGATCCACCCTAGTATTGAGACTGTTATTTTCTGTGTAGTTAATTTTTTGTTATGAAAAGAAAGATGTTTTTAATTATTTTATCAATTTATAGAAGTATGTGTTTTTTATAATTTTTATATTAATAAATGCATAAAAAGATAGATCCAAGACATTTTAATGACATATAACTAAATGAACTAAGAAAATGGTGTCCTTATGACTGTGTTAAAGAATTTCTGTTTTTTTTTATTTGACACATCCTGCATTCCAACATAAAACATTTGGTCACTTTAATCTAAAAGCTATTAGAGTAATGAAAATAAATTTTCGTTGCTTTAATGTTTAAAATTATCTAGTAACATTTAATATTATAAAACCAGAAAAATAGCCAGATAGTAATGTCAGATAAAAAGAATCTGCTCATATTGATGGTAAATAATATTTCATATATTTTAATAATATAATTGTATCTTAAATTTTATTGGTATTTATTGATAATTTCTAATTAATATTAGCAGAATAATCATAGTAAATGAAAGACTAAAATAATAATACTTACCTGGTTTGAAGGAATGCAAGATGATTCAGTTGATGGATGAATTTCAGTTACAATCCAACCTATCATTCTTGTCACTCTCTTCTCAAGAGATGATAGTTTTATATAAATAGGAGATCCTCCATCAAATTTTGAATTATTCTTACTCAGTAGTGATACTTTCTGTCTTACATTGTTTTTTAAATCATTCCATGTCTAAAAATATAATTATAATTGATTAATCATTATGAAATAAATATGAAATTTTTTAAAATCTGTATATGTTAGTTTTAGAAATTTTTCAATATAGTAAATTATTAATGTGTTATACACTTCATCTAGTCACTAGTCAATATCAATAATTAAATCTTTTTGAGATTTTATTTAAACTGTGTTGATAAATCCTAAATTTAATAGGAAAGTTTTGTTTTGATCTCATTTCAATTGAACAGTTAATTTAGATTAACTCTTTTTCATAAAATTAGTAGATTGTTTTTAATGATGATTTAATGGCACTTTGTACTCCAAAAATAAAAACATGTATGTCAGTTACAATTAAGTGTCTTTTAAAATTTATGATTTTATTTGAACTTATATATACAGTAAGTATATATTTTATATAGAAAACAGCTATTTTTTTTCTTATATATATATTCATCTAATGCTTTAAATTCATTGCATCAAAATCAAAACAGTATCAAATAAAAACTTTAAATATGTAAATATGCTAAAATAAATGGACATCAAAAAGATCCTTGAAGAAACACTGTTTAAAAAAATAAGACAACAAAATATATATTATGACATCATAATGCATCAGTTACATTATCTCAGTAACTTACAAAATATAGACTGTGTATATATTTTTTTATTTAAAAACAAAAAGAGATATTTAGGATTTTATAGGGAATATTGTTCAGTTTCATACCCCCACTTTTTATCTGGATTATGTATGGGGCTGTACTAGGCTACATTAATCTATCTTATATTATTATGAAGCACAATCATTTTAAATAAATTTATGTTGATTTCAAAAAATATATTTCTGCATGTTTTATTCATAGATAGCTTTGGCACAGTGATTATTCCATAAAATTTAAGTAAACAGTTATGACTCTGCCACTATAGTTTACTAAAAATGAATATTTCCATCAAAACTTGATAGAGTTTTGGTTGATTTAGTAAAGAATTTCCTTTAGTTAATGTTTTTGCTTCATTTATCAACATTCATTATTGAAAGATGACCAAAAGTAATACCATCATCAGTGCATTTTTGAACATATTAAATTAAAATAAAAATTTGTTTGAATTTGTTTTAACATCAATATAGCATATTTTCAGAATATCACAAAGACAAGCAAAAATATAACATTTGGCTCCTCAAAGTAGTCTATATATTTTTTTTAATCACAAATATCATCATCAGTAATTTTTCCTCTTTTTTTAGCTGATAACATAAATAATAAACAAAAGCATTCTAACAGTAATTATAAAGGTATCTACAGGAATGCCTCACACGAGGCTAATGCATTACAAAAACTTATCTCACTAATTAAATCTGCACTGATCAGAGAATATATTCAATGGAAAAATGATAATTCATTTTATTTTAAAGGGCAAAAAATAAGTTGAATTGACAAAAGGAAATATTTGTGTAATACAAAACTATAAAAGCTAGTTAAAAAAAATGATGTTTTCCTTATATCAGACCATTGACCAATCACAAAATTTACTGATTAGATCATTGTCATAAGAACAAATAGTTGTAAATTGAGGATTATCTGTAAATCAAACTGCAATATGTGAGGCATTCCTGTATTATATTCCAGTGAAGGACATACAGTTTAATGTCATATTACCATATTGGACAACAAAACATTGCATAAATGTATCCAAGAATATAAACAGGATAGGGCCAATTCTTCAAGTTTTATTTTTGGTAACAGATGTTGCCACTTTCCATCTCAGGTAGAGTAGTGAGTGGTAGGATGAAACAAGTCTTTCTACAAGCTTCTCATCCAAGGATCAACCAAACTGGAGAATGGTGATCACTGAGCCCCCATGATAAGTATTTCCAATTGGTGGGACTTGAGAATCAAACTCAGGTCCTCCAGAATTAATAGCTGAAGCATTTCCATGTAGCCAATCTGCTCCATGTAAAACTACTTTAAGTGAATTTACCACACTCATAATGAAAAATTCTTTGAAACAATGCGAAGATTATTAATGTTTAACTTTTCCATTACTTTATCTTTTATCTAAAATTTTTTCAGAAAATATTACAGAATCTTGATCCATTATATTTTAAAACTTAATCTTTCCTAATTAATATTATAAAATTGAAGAAGCATTTCACTGTTTGTATTTATTGATGAGTAAATGCTCTATATTAAATAAGATCAATAAGTAAGCTAAGTTTGGCCTGGAAATTCATCTCAACATAAATTTGCAGCCAATTACTATTTTTTTATTTATTTATATATTTTTGTAATTTATTCCTTTTAATATTTTCCATAATATAATTTTAGCTTATTATATGATATTTGTGTTTTGTTTTTTCTGTATGTTGTTATATAATTTTATGCTTACATGCATGTGTATTTTTAAATCTTTGCTCTAATAATTCCATTGTTCTGTTCTTATGAATATTTGCAGTTAAGATGAATTTAGATTCCAAAAGCATTTTACTAAAGTTTTTCAATTGTTAAATTTGTAATTCTTTAAGCAATTTATTATAATTTTCATTTTTATGAACATTTGTTTTTTGATTTGATGAACATTTTTTTTTTTTTTTGCTTACCACATAGCTAGACTAGTTTATATTAAATAAACTAGTCTAGCTATGGAATGAATATTTTTATCAAAATCTGATAGTAATTAATTAATTAAATATTCACTGAAAATCTCGATTAAGGGAATGCTCCTCAAAAGAGTAATGCTCACTTTCTTGTATTTAAAGGGAAGCTTTGGAATATTTTACACTAAATAAATTAAGAGAACTCGTCAAAATGCAAACAATAAAATAACTTAATTTACTTAACATATTTATTCATCAAATGTACTTTTGACCAGCACTCATCTTCAACATCCATAACAAAAACTCAAACTGCAGAGATTAATGTTAAACAAATGTCATCAGTGCCTGACAATGAAGACACTGCATCTAACTAGAAAAGGAAGCAATCTTATATCATCCACATTCAGACAAAAATTTCCATGAATTAAATAAAATCATTCTGTCCTTATGAATAACATTTCTATATGCTCAATTATTCCACAAACCTAGACGAGCAATGTTCATCAACATTGTTGATAATCATCTCATAAGTCAACACAGATCTCAGTTGTTAAAGCAATATGTACTGTAAATACAGCAATGTTGCATCTGTTATACTTAACTTGCCTGGCAATGAAGACACTGACTGCATCTGACTAAATCTAACAATTAAATGCCACGTGCCACACCACACTATATTCAGATCTCATTATACAGTACATTCACAATAATTTTAATCAACCTCGTTCCGCTGCTTCTATTAACGTAGTAAATAACACCAAGCACTTGAAGCAGGACAAACACACGTTTATTATTAGATATATATAAACACATATACTAATAATAGTCTGTATGTTATATATATAAACAATCACTTATCTTTCAATAACCG
Organism: Olivierus martensii; assembly: GCA_000484575.1. Classification (NCBI taxonomy): domain Eukaryota; kingdom Metazoa; phylum Arthropoda; class Arachnida; order Scorpiones; family Buthidae; genus Olivierus; species Olivierus martensii. The sequence continues at coordinate 11,435 of AYEL01071644.1, forward strand.
GAAAGACTGCCCTATTATTAGTATGTGTAGTTTATATATATCTAATAATAAACTTGTGTTTGTCCTGCTTCAAGTCTTGGTGTTATTTATTATATCCACAATATCAGTACAGTATCTCTCAACATCGTCATTGCAAATGTTTCTTTCGTACAAACCTTTATACAAACTAGCAGGAAAACTAAGCTCAAATACAAGACGATGGAAAGACAAAACAATTAAATGAGACTGTTACATCAAATAAAAAAAAATAACTAATTTTACCCACAAGCTAACGATATATCCTACTGATGGTCAAGCTATTTTAAAATCAGTCAACGGAGACTATTTACTTCAAAGGTTGTTTGAGAATGCCATCAACTCATTTTCCATCTATAAGAATAGAGCACAACATTTGGTACCAGGGAACAAAGGAATTGATGGCATTGCAGTTGCTGCTTTGTTAATAAAGAATATAAATTAATACTTCAGTGAATATGACAATAATAATAGATGTAAATTGCACTACTTATTGATTATAATTTCTAAAACACTTTATTTTTAGAATTAAAAGAATTTTTTTCTATTTCTAACAATATGAAGGGTTAGTAAAATATACTAATTCACAGAGAATTAAACGATTGTTTCTTGGAGTTTATTTTGGATTTTAATTGTTTTTATCTTTATATATAACATTTAAATGAAGAAATTTATTTTTATAATACAGCTTCAGTTATGTTTTTAGATGGTTAACCAAAATACACTTTTTCGAATTAAAATATCACAGCATTTATATAAAATAATTTGAATTGAAATTCGTAGTTGTGAGAAGTACTACCGAACTACCGCCGTGTCAATCGTAAATGAAAACGAAACAGAAATAACATTTATTTGATTAATTAATAAAAGATTTTTACAAAAGTCCTACTTTACGCTTACAAAAAATATAAGAATTATACTTAGAGTCAGCAATAGTTCTGTCGCGACTTTTTAAAACATTTGTGATTTAATTAATAGTTTTAATTATATTTTTTTATAGCATCGAGAAAATAAAATATTGTTTATCAGGATGCTATATTGGTTTGTTTTTCCCTCGACATTATCTATTATCTAATCAGTATAATTTCTTTATAAAATAATTATTTTTTAAGAATTTATTTCTTCGATTTTTTCATTGTATAAATACAGTATTTCAAATCCAGTATTACAAAAAATTAGGAGATGAATCTGGTATTAATTTTGATATTGGTAAAGTAACTGTCATATCGATTTTTTCTTTAATGGCTTTAGTGTTACGAAGAGACGAAAGTTCGATAGCATAGTCGTAGTTTGTTTTCCGTATTCGGAAAGACATTTTTTGTTTTTTTCCTCTTACAGAATACGGATTATTGTAGTTCGAACGCGGGTCAATAATCAGATAGTGGGCAATAGAAACAAGTATTATTTTATAATTTACCTTTCGCCACTTTTCCGCATCTTTTAACGATCCATTCTCATCGGCATTTAATAAATTGCTAAGTTCGTCCCATAGTCTCTGTCGATCCTTGACAGTAAAATTTGGATCCAATCTACCAGATACTAATTTAGGATGAAGTTCCATAAAATCTATCATCATCTCAAATTGGCGAGTGGTTGTTCTTCGGCCTCTTCTAAAAGACATCATTTATTCTTTCAAAAAGTGTCTTCTTAGAAAATGGCGCATATCTTTAATAGCAGATTTGGATATCGAGAAATACAGAGCTTCATCTATGGCCTATAAATATTGTATTCTGAGTTGGGGAAGTACTTGAATTCTTCCCTCAGTTAATAGTACCTTCGACTTATTTTCAATAGCAAATCAAATTCTGTATTTTCATATAAATGAATGCCCAAAATCGTAATCTCTCCTTTTTCCAGTCGTATTCTGACTTTGTCGAATGCTAATCGAATCGAACGTGTCTATATGCCGTCTCGTACGTGCGCCTAGAAATATAATCAATAATAATATAAACTGTTACCGTTGGAAAAAATTTAAGGAAATTTTTGTAAAATTCAATAAAATATCCGACAAAAAGATAGATTTTTCTAACTGATCGATTATTACTGGAATCTCCATTGGCTCCAGATATGAAATAAAACTATGATCAATAAATAGAAAAAATTTTGTTTAATAACTGCATGATAAAGAAAACATTTATCCTCTAGTAGTAATACATAAATTTTTTGTGAAACTTGGGTATTTATTTTTTACCGTAGTTAACAACTGTTATGCTACCAACAAATCTTGCTTCCAACAAAGGGCGCTGTCACCTTGAAAAATGTTATTGATCGTACTTTTGTATCGAGTCAGAACTTGTGGATTCGGTCTGCCACCGGTCGCTTGTCGTTCAGAAGACAGATCCAAAACTTTTGCGGATCAGGTCATACACTGAACGCAAACATTGTGTGCATATTGTATCGAACATGTAGATCTTTCATGGATGATTAATTCAGTGACTTTTACTGTCAATAGATGACGCCACTTTCCAATCAATAATGATTACCAAGTAATGGGGTTATTATAAATTTGCCACCGGTTGCTTATCCCTGCGGAGAGGTCTTTCGGATCGTAGAGAACAGGGATCGACAGTCCGGGCCCGGAATCCATGAAAGAAATTTCAAAAGGATGAGACCCGAAAATTAAGGGTCGGCCAGATAGTCGCGTGGTAAAGCTGTGGCTTACCACCATGGAGGATCTGGGTTCAAATTCCGGTCCCATACCTCTAGTTTTTCAGGAGGGGTCCAAGCCCGGCCGGTTGAACCCCATCCTTCAACCATTCGCTTGTTTGGCGGCGGGATTGCCGATTGGTAAAGCGTTGGCGTGCCACGTAAGAGGACCCGAGTTCGAAAAAAAAAACTTTTCCTGAAAAGTTCTTCGGGATGTTGGGCCCGGCCCGGTGATCCCCGTCCTTTACCATCCGGCCCCCCTCTCGACGTAGGGCCCACCTTGACGTGGTGAGAGGGCTTACCGGCTGTCACTATGCTCGTATCTGTTTTGCAGCCGGGCCGATACTTTCATAGTGACAGGGATTGACTAAGTGGCTCCTAGTGTCTGGTGGTATCCGGCGAAAGTCGCCCCACACTATGTCTGGCTTGAGCGGGGGCTGTGCTCAGCG
>AYEL01071645.1:0-25966 GCA_000484575.1 Olivierus martensii
ACGGACCTCGTTTGACTTTCTATGGAGTGGTCCTGCAGCAACATCCCGGTCGGCCTAGGAACGATGCCCAGCCTCGGTCCACGGGTGGCTGTCCCTAATGAAGAAATTCCTATAGGGTCAGTAGAGCCTGGCCGCTCCCACCCCTCGCCGGTGGGCGCTCTGTGGTTCGTCATACGACCGTCCGAGTCCCTACGGGTCGGGATTAAGAATTGGCCCGTCGTATGCCCTGCGTGAGGTATGAGTCCTCTAAAAGGGTCCCAAATCCCAAGGTGGCGTACCGTGCCGACGGGATGAATGGCGGAGGGATAGAAGCCTTAACGGTGCCCACCCGAGAGTTGGCCGAACTCGGGCTGTAGGAGATTTCTTCTCCAGGCCGGGGGAAGTTCGCTTCCCTAGGGAATCACAAAACCTCGGGGAGTTGATCCGAGCGATACTCGGCCATGGCAAGGCGCCAGAGCCCGGCCATTGCACGGCGTCAGTCGATATCGTCCCCATGGTGGCCCACCAGTCTGGCGCGGACAGTGAGCTGCATCGGAGATCGAACCGGGGGAGATTCTCGCCCTTTCTCGGTCGTTCGCGACCTGAGGGGTGGTCTGCGCTTCGAGTGCGCACCCCTCCACTAGGAGCGATACACGTTTAAGACCTAGGTGAAGTTAGAGTTGCTTGCACGGTCACTAGATGATCTAATGAACCGTCCTGCCCCGTCCACGATTATTCGTGGTTCGGGTGACACTCGTGGTCTCTCCCTATTGGGAAGACCTTCCGCCGTTGTATCAAAGAACGTCTCCGTTGTGATTCACGTTCAGTTGTTTAAGGTGGTACTTGCACTGCCTATCTCGGCTATGGTTTTGGTTGCTTTAGCAACTCCGGGCGCAAGGGGCCGAGGTTGGAGGACCTTCAGCCCGGCAGGCCTGCTGGACCAGTGTGGCCCCCTTGCTGAAGTGGCGCAGAGGTGGGGTTCCCTTCCCCGCCGACAGCTCAGGCGATGATTATAGCCGAGTCCCATCTCGCAGAAGGATCCCTGTAGTGCTGAATAAGCGGAGCAGGGCCATGTTGCCTTTTTAGCACAATGTCTATGAACTATATGAACCTATGAGAGCCGTCCGGCTCCTCTCCGCGGGTGTGAGTACAGCCCGTGGTTGGAACTGGCCTTGCCCCTTAGTAATCTCCCTGATTGGAAAGAGGCGTAAAAATGCAAGAAAAAACATCCGGTTGACCACCCATTATGGGTATTGGCAAGCCTGTTATGGGCTCTATAAGTTACCGGCGCCAGATGCAAGTCTTGCCCCTTAGTAATCTCCCTGATTGGAAAGAGGCGTAAAAATGCAAAAAAAAACATCCGGTTGACCACCCCATTATGGGTATTGGCAAGCCTGTTATGGGCTCTATAAGTTACCGGCGCCAGATGCAATACTGTCGGTCCAGCTTAGCCGCAACCATCGACGCGAGTACTAACTGCGCTAACTGAACGAGGCCAGTGACAAAATAGGGATGACAGCTTCGCACACATGAATGTTTTTAAACGCTAGATAACTGAAGCTGAATGGAAGTTTATTGTAATGTCGAATGCTAAATGATTAGATATGACGTTGGAAATAGTATATTTAACAGAACTTAATATATTAATTCAATAGACATTGGAAATATTTTATTGTAATGTCGAATGCTAAATGATTAGTTTCGACGTTGGAAATAATATATTTAACAGAACTTAATATTAATTCAATATTCTCACCCGTCATTATACCGACTGCGACTCTCCCTTTCGCGTTTGGACTCATACCTTAGCTAAGCGTGGCTATCGTGAACGGACAATAATTTGATTGATATTTATTTGCTACTAAATTCTTAATTCAATATTCCCACCCGTCATTATACCGACTGCTACTCTCCCTTTCGCGTTTGGACTCATCCACCCTTATCTAGGCGCGACTTTCGTGGACGTACAATATATTTTTCGTGCAATATGGTGGCTTAATCTACTTAACCTAATCTACTCAGCGGCTTTACAATACAGTGGTGCCTTGATTAACGACGGTAATCCGTTCCAGGATTACCGTTGTTACCCACGGCGCGAATTCCCATAAGATTTAATTGAAAATGAATTAATTTGTTCCGGCTTCCCCACAGCCATAGTAAATATTAAAAATGAAGATAAAACTCGCGATAATTGACCGCGTGGAAAGTATTTTTAATAATTTTTCTACTGAAAAAGAACTGTGAATTAACTGAATTAAAGTACAATAAAATAGGTTAAAGATGTAAAATTATTTTTGTTAATTTTTTTAACATTGAAGTGTTGAATTCTGAATTTTTGTATATATTCTTCTTGTTAACTATAAATCTATTATGATTTAACAAATTTTATTATTTTTTAGATATTAATGCAGAAATTTCCAAAACATGAGAGTATTCAAAAAGGAAGACCTCCTGTTTCATTAGAGAAAATAGTATTGTCATCAATATGGACTCTTGCTAATCAAGAATCATATAGAGGAATTGCTGATCGTTTCAGCCTAAGCAAATCACATGCTCATAGAGCTGTTGTATATTTTTGCTCAGAATTAAACAAAATCATTGCAGAATTTATTACTTGGCCATCTGGAGAGAAAGCTAAATCAGTTATATTTCACTTTGAAAAAAAAAGGTTTTCCTGGAGTTATAGGTGCTATAGACGGAACACATATTCCTATAAAAGCTCCTCTTATTGATAGTGGAAGTTATTATAATCGAAAAGGCTACCATTCAGTAGTATTACAAGCAATCTGCGATTACAAAACATCATTTATTGATGTTTTTGCAGGTTGGCCAGGATCTTCAAATGATTCTCGTATACTGAAAAGAAGCCCCATTTATAATGAATTATGTACCAACAAAGACAAATTACCTGGAAATTGTCATTTATTAGGAGATGCAGCTTATCCACTAGAAATATTTTTGTTACCACCATATAAAGATAATGACATTTAAGTAGAAAACAAATAAAATATAATGTTATACAGTACATAGTTCCACAAGATGTGTTATTGAACGTGCTTTTGGTATACTAAAAGGACGCTTCAGGAAAGACATTTAAGTAGAAAACAAATAAAATATAATGTTATACGTAGTTCCACAAGATGTGTTATTGAACGTGCTTTTGGTATACTAAAAGGACGCTTCAGGAAATTGAAATTTTTGGATATGAGTCGTCTTGATTTGATATCCAAATTTATTACAACTGCTTGCATATTACATAATATATGTATAGAAGAAAATGATGCCTCTATATTTGATGATATTGAAACTGAATCACCTGTTAATAATGATGTAGGAGAGGATGTTGAAAATACTATTGCAATTACAAAGAGAGATTGTATTTGCAATTATCTTTCAATATGCAATTAATTTTAATTAAAATCATACTCTGTCTGTTGTTAGTGTAATTAATTTATTTTTATTCAATAATTTAAATAAAATATGTTTTATTTCAAAGTCAATCTCATTTTTTTCAAAACATTCTATACATTTTCAATTTAAAATTAATAATGAAACAAGACATGTTCTTTACATGTTTTTAAAAAGGTTGTCAGTTAACTAAGTAACATAGAAAATCCATATTAAATAATAAATTTATCAAATTGTTGCTAATGTTTAAAAAGGAATATAGAACAGAATGACCAGAAATAATTAATTTTAATCTTATCTAAAAACAAAAAAAATTTAACAGTTAATTTACATATCTAAATTTGGTTTATTATAAAAAATAATTTAAATATAAAATTATAGTTATGAAAAAAATATACAATATTTACAATTAATTTTTTTTATATTCTAATATGGCATTAGTTAACTTATTAATAGCTTCTATTTTTGCTTCTTCCAATTTCTTGTATTCTTCCCATCGAATTTTTTCATTTTCTTCTTTTCTCTTTAAATATTCCAGCATATCTGAGTTTGTATGATCTCTCTTTCGTTTAGGAGGTATAATTTCTATATTAGAGGATATTAAGTTTTGTGAAAGATTTGCTGATTCTTCTGAAGTTTCTGGAAGACTTCTTGCAAGATTTTCTTTATCTGGATTTATAGAACTTTTTGAGGCAAGTCCTGCATCTATCATTTCAAAATATTCCCAGTTTCTTCTTGCACCTCCACTTTTTTTTTGGGAATCTTTTATTTTCCTATAGGTCATTAATAAATTTCTCCATTTTTTATCGCACAGACTTCCTGTTATGTTATATTTTCCAACTTTTTCCATTTTTTTTGCTATGCCATCCCATAATTTTGATTTCTTGCATGCTGGTTTTTGAAAATTATCATCTATTTCTAATCTGCACTGTATTAATAATGTTACTGCTTTTGAATTCCATTGAAATGTTTCTAAAAATAAATGTTTCAAAATAAATCAATTATTTTTGAAAAACTAAATTTTAAATTAAGCTAATTCCAGTATCAGAATTTAAAACATTTGAAATATATAAGATACAAATCATATGATATCTGTTTTATATCATAAAAAGATTTTTATGACTATTTTAAGGATGCATTTTTACCTATTTCTTTTGGCTGTGATTCTTTTAAAGTTTCAATATTTGTAACTGCTAATAACAAAATTCAGCATTAAAATTTAAAAGTTTAAACAACATATTTCAAAGGTGCATTTTTACCTATTTCTTTTGGCTGTGATTCTTTTAAAGTTTCAATATTTGTAACTGCTAATAACAAAATTCAGCATTAAAATTTAAAAGTTTAAACAACAATATATATTTTAAACAAAAAGTAAATAAATTACTTGTTTCATTAGAATTCTCACGAATTTCAAATCTTTTTATTAGACTATTTGCGAAAGTAGGATCTATGTAAAAAAAAAGGGATGATCAAAAGGACTAAATAAATTCAGTCATTAATCATAACTCAAATTAAAATTTCATTCAAACGATATATATTCGAATTTTATACGTTACCATTTAAAAGTCTGCAGTAATCATTTTCTGTCATTTGCAATTCATATAATTTGTCACCAATTGACACACGCACGTGGAACCACTGATTGTCAGCCATTTTAATTTGCTTACTGTAAGCCGTCTTTTCGATCGCTTAGAAACCGCTGCAAGCGCTGTCGGTCAGCACAATTTAAGAACGCCTTTAGCCGCTTTTCGCTCGCAAGCTGCTGATTTTAGGAACGCACCCATAGTCTTTCTAAATTAATATAACTGTCTGAAGAATCAATCTGCTCGTTGGGCTCGGTGGTCTAGCGGTTAGGACGTTGGGACGTTAGCCCAAAGGTCCCCGGTTCGATTCCGGGCCGAGGCAGATTTTTTCTTCAGATAAATTAATTAAAAAACTCATAGATTTTGTAAAATTAATTATTATTATAATTACGAGATTGCGCTAACTTTAGTTCAAATTATTTCTAATCATTAAATTATTCCGTTGTAATTCAAGGGCTAGATTTTGGCTGTATATTTGGTTTTATTTAACTTACAAAGTGTTGGAAAAACTATAACAGGCTAATTTGGCAATTAATATGAATAAATCCGAATTTAATGTTAAGATCATAAAGTTTTTAGGGCGAAGGATAGATGGTTTTAGCAAAACCACGACACTACTGAGTCCATTGATAAAGTGAGACAGATGGCGCGTCCCCATGACCTCCATACTCTGTGGTGTGGAGATTTTACTGGATTGACAGGTCATTTTACAGCTTTTATTCCTCATTATTCGGCTATTATGAGACCTTTGGATCAATTGAAAAAGAAAGATACCCCCTTTGTTTGGTCAGATGAGTGTGAAAAGGCTTATCGAGATTTGATAAGGAAAATAACTTCCAATCCAATACTGCAAGTCCCAGATTGGACACTTGAGTTTGAACTGTGCACCGATGCATCACATTACGGAAACGGAGCAATTTTATATCAAAGGGACCCGCGTGAAAAGCGTGCACGACAACTTCGAGTGATAGGTTATTATTCCTATACTTTCACATCAGCGGAGCAGAAGTACAGCACTACCGAGAAGGAATGTTTGGCTGTAATCAAAGCCATAAAATACTTTTAAAGTTTCATCGAGGGGCGGAGGTTTCATGTACACACTGATCATCAGGTCTTGACCTTTTCGTTATCTCTTAAGGAACCTAAAGGAAGGTTGGGACGTTATCAAATATTTTTACAAACCTATGACTTAATCATAAATCATCGATCCGGGAGAGAGTTAACGGACGCTGATGCTCTCTCTCGATTAGGTCTATCAGAAGCTGCACATATTAACAGTGTAAATAAACTACAACTGGAAGTGATGAAGGATGGAAGGTTAACAGTACTTAAGGAGCTTCAACCTGAGATTTTACGGCGATATCACGACGATCCGGATAGTGGAGAGCACGATGGTGTGTGGCGTACATATTATAAATTAAAATCGCGATTTTTTTTGAGGAATATGAAAGCAGATATTAGTAAATATATCAAGACTTGCACTATATGTCAATAAGTGAAGTTCAAGTATGTGCCATTTAGAGATAAGATGTGTATTCCAAACTACGACGAATTGCCCTATCAGACCATATACATAGATCTTGCTGAGTTAACCAAGAAAAGTTTAGGAGGAGGAAAGACAAAGTCTTTTCTAGTAGTTGTTGACGAGGCAACCAAAATGACACATGCTAAAGCTATGTGCAAAAATGTGAACAGTATCATTCAATATTTTGAAAACTTTAGTGTACTAACAAATGCGTACTACTGTAAGTGATTGAGGTGCTTGTTTCACATCGAAAAAGTCTAGAGAGTAGGCTGGGGCGAAAGGTATTAAACTTAAATACAGAAGTCCCTACCATCCTGCAGAAAATGGTCTGGCTGAACGGAAAATACGTGATCTCAAGAAATTTATTCAGTGCTATCCCCACTTCAAAGGAGGATGGAAAGCTTACCTAGACGCAGCTGTTCGGCACGAGAATAGAAGCTACAACGCTTCCTTGGGATGTTCTCCGAATTACAAATGGACGGGATGTAGCGCCACATTTTTAACCGATAAAGAGTACGGAATTATGAAACCCTGCGAGGAAGAAAAGGTCATGTCTAAAGATAGTATGGTTAAATATCGTGAACGAGCAGGGTTACGATAAGCGTCATCTTCAACCCAACGAAACTTTTCCTATTGGATCATACGTTTTGGTTCGTTGTGGAGTAGTGGAAAAGAACCCTCAAATTAAAGACCCTTTCAAGGTTTTGGATTCAATTGTCGTTGATGGAAAAGTCAAGAACATCATTTACAAAGCAGATGACGGCCATGCTAAAACCGCTCATATCACAAATATTAAAAGGTATCATCTCAGATGATACCTTTCGTTCTACTAAAAACGTTCATCTGAGATGAACGTTTTTAGTAGAACGAAAGTGTGTGATGAGAAATTCGGTTTACCAATTAGCGTTGTACACTTAATTGGCCCTTTCATTGTAAATTCCATTTTAGGATGCTATCTTAGAGTGTTATCCCACATCCAGTGATGTATGGGGGCGTTGACCCTGAGGGCAGGTGAACTGTGGGATGAGAATATTTTTGTAACTACCCTGGCTGGGACAGTCTGGTACCGTTTGCTCATGTATTAAGACGTGTTTTTTATATTTTTATACTTTTTAATTTTGCGGAAGTAAAGATATACTTTGTACTCAGTTTAGTTTGTTACAAAATATATCTGCCGAAATTGTGGTAATTGAAGTTTAATGCAATAAATATCTTTAATAAATCAGCTCAGTTTTATTAATTTACTAGCATTTTTCATTTTTAGAATATTTAACAGTCCATATTGGATTTAAAGTATTGTATACCCAGTATGCTTAAAACAAGTTTTTGGAAAAATCTATTATTACGGTTTGTTGACATTTTTAATTTTCTTGAAATTTTGACGTTATGTGTGCAATTTGTTACTCTTTGGATTCTATTTGTCGTTAAATAAATAATTTCATTTTAAAAATTTCTTGAACATTAGATGAGTCATATAGCCTATACTTACCTTATATACAATACAGTAAATATTTGTAAAAGAAAAATGAGACAATTTTGTAAATGCTACAAAATATCATAAAGTATTAAAAAGACATTTAATTTGAAATCAAATCCAAGTTAAATGTTCAATTCATAAATTTTTCTAAAAATCTTATATTAAGTTAATTTTAAATAAGATTTTCAAAAATAATTATAGTTTTACTCCAATCTGATGAAAGCTTGTTCTGAAAATTGTATATATATATATAGACTTTATGTATACTATATATGTTTCAGTTAATAATAGTAGGAATATTGATAAAACATTACTTTTTGTACCAAATTCAGTGAAGAATTTTCTAAGTTTCACTATCTTTTTTTTAATTTTTTACGCCCCTTTCCAATCAGGAAGATTACTAAGGGGCGGAACCAGTTTCAACCACAAGCTGCACCCACACCTGTGGAGGGGGGCCGGATGGTGAAGGACGGGGATGCCGGGCCAGGCCTAGTACTCCGGAAAATTTTTCAGGAGTTACCAGACGGGACACGAACCCGGGTCCTGCGTGACACGCCGACTGGTGAAGGACGGGGATCGCCGGGCCAGGCCTAATACTCCGGAAAAATTTTTCAGGAGTTACCAGACGGGACACGAACCCGGGTCCTGCGTGACACGCCGACAGCATTAACCACTCGGCCATCCGGCCGCCTAAAGCCTGGAACACACCGAGACTTTTCTGCGCAGAATTGCAGAAAAAACGGCAAAAAGCAGAAAGAAATTTATGCGTATCGAAGCAGAAACAAGGCAGGAAAATTGACATTAGCACAGCTCAAGTTTTTCATTCTGCTCGAGTTTTCTGCCTAACTACAACCAATCAACAAGTCATTGTTTACATATGACATCATATACGTTTAAAACGTGGCGGAGAGTAAGCGACGATTGTCTGCTATAAATACTGAGATGATTATCGAAAACATAAGAAAATATTCCTCTCTTTATGACAAAAAGAGCAAAAATTACAAAGATATAGTTTTAAAGCAGTCTTTATGAAAATCCATCGGCATACGGCATATAATAAATATAGTCATAAGTTACAAAATTTAAGTAGGAACGAATGATTTTTCGTTTTTGAAATTTTATAAGAATATTATACAGTATAAACCACGTAAACTGATAAAAAATTATAGAATATAATCTAGATATAATCAGTGAAATTTTATTCTTTATTTACCTTATTATATCAATTATAGTTTTGAAAGGAATAATTTTATATTTTAAAAACACTGACCATTAAAATATGGTTCAAAGACAATTTTTAATACAGGAAAATCTGTGCTGGTGGCCACCTGAGCTAGGTAACCAATCTGCAATCCGTGGTCACTTTAATATCCGCCCAAGCATATTGCGGGATTTTCAAACTGTGTAAAATGGCCATCTGTGTTCCGTGGCCATGGCCAGTGATATTTAATTTCTCCACCTTGTGTGCAACATCTACTGGGTGGCCAGAAAATCGTGTTTTGATCAGAAATGCCAGAATGGGCTCTATATCTTCTATCAGCTGAGCATTCTAAACTGAAAAAAATCCCGAAAACAGACATTAATTAGTGATTTCTTTCCTTAGATTTAATTAAGAATGTGAACTGTCCATAAACTTTGTATTTTAAACTTTGATGTTTAATAACGAAATTTGCAGGTTTTAAACTTTGATGTTTAATAAAGAAATTTGTAGCTAACTGTGTTTGGTGGCCACCTAGCTCAAGTTTTCCTGTAATGGCTTTATGTTTTTCCAATTTTATTCGTAAGAGGAATGGTATAGTTAATTTACATTTTACTTTTATTTCACTATACCAATGATTTTTTACTGATTGATAAAAGAATTATACGATCTCAGAAAGATCATGTCAAACTTTGTTTTCAATTTAAAGTTGATTGCATAGTCTATATATAATTTATCGATACTGTAACTGTGATTTTCAGAAAACAGAAATTTAGCACTAATATAGGGTATTCCCAATATCTTAAATTAATTTGTAAATAATTAGGTATCTATTTTAATAAATCATTAAAATAGTGCCTAATTGTTATTTTTTTAACTATTATTTATTTACCTACGAATTACATATTTTATTTTATTATTTATTTACCTACGAATTACATATTTTATTTTAGAATTTATTCATTATTTATTTACCTACAAATTACATATTTTATTTTAGAATTTATTATGATGACAGCTGGACCAAAATGGCTTAGTCCCAACGTGTCCTGATCTGTAGAGAAGGATTCTTAGGTTACTTAATGTTGCCAGGACAAAATGGCTTGGCCCGATGTGTCCCAATTAAACGGAATCCACTGTATAACATTACTTATCATAGATATAAGCTTCATTTTATTGATTATTCATTAAAAAAATCCGTTTAAATTTGCATATTGAAATATTTAATTGGTTCGTTTTGTAATTATAATAATATATAAATGTACATTATTCAGTTTTTTTAGTAATAAATATTATATTTAAGATCGGAATTTACAATTACACTTAGGAATTTGTTGGTCTTATTTTAAAACGTTACCGATTTCCAATGAAATGAAATTGCTTTCCAGAACCAATTTTGCTAAACATACATTCTCATTGTTTTCAACTTTAAACTGTTAAATATTTAGCTAAGTGAAACAATAAGTTCATCATCTTGATTTTTATACCAGTAGACTATCGAATTTTTACATTTTAAATTCCGTAATTAAGAACTCGTGAAGCAGATATTTTTAACTTCGTATTTTTTTTTTCTTGAATAACAGACTGATCTGTATTTCTTCAAATTTATAATCCCAAAATTGACGATTTATCAGAGAAGTTGACTGATATTTACGGATCGATATACTTTTTTAAAAGGGTGAGATCTTTAAAAGAATTATCGATGAACTGCAGATAAAAAAGAAATGCAAGCATACCTCGAATAAAATATATCATCTCAGTAAATCCAAACAATGTTTTATTTTTTTCAGTAATGTCTAAAATCCATACTCTTCTCTTTCTTTATTTTTAATTGAAGCAAACTATGCCAATGTAATATTTTTTGCAATTTAATTATCTTTCTAGAACTGATTCATTTCAAGAATTCATAGCATTTGATAGATTTCAATGCTAAATAACGAATTAAAATGCATATAACATTATAATTCAGATTTTTATTCTGATTGCAAGACGTTTTCTGCATATGACTCAAGAAAACATGAAAATTTTAGCAATATTACGTTTTCAAAATTATGCAAAAATTCAGTAATTGGAATAATAATAATATAGAATATATAGTTTATGTTTTGTCACCATATTGTAACACACAATAACATAATTTTTTTATGTTATATATATCTTGTATGCTTAGAATACATTTATACAATTTCTGCAATTGTCGGTTAGTGAATTGTAATGGCGTATTGTATTTATTTTAAGTAGATAAAATCAAATTCTCATCATTACAGTTATTCTAATAAGAAAATCATAGATATCCATGTCCTTAGTAGATTTTAAATTAAAAATAAATATCTCAACAGATTAGTTTGCCTAATCCTTAACAATATATTGTGGTGGGTATCTCATTTATAGCATTGTCGCGCATAATAACTATCAGGCGTTTATGATGTTTATTCATAGTGGCTTATAAAGATGTTTGCATAAATTGTTTCAATATTACTAAACAAATATTATACACATTTTCTTATTTTCCATTTGACTTTTATATATAAAATTATCATATCACCAACGAAAATATTTTCGTATAAAAAAGGATGTATCAGGTTAATGCCTGAATAAATCAAAAAATTGCAGATATAATTTATTACATGACTGCACTTATATTGAATTAGGAATCTACTCCAAAGTTTTCAATAAGTAGAAATTTAGAGAAAATAATTTTATTTGATTCCAGAATAAAATCATAAAAAAAATCAACCGATATTTTTATTCACTCCAATGAAAAATAGTAGATGCTGACAAATATTTTAAAATTTCATCTCGTCATAGTTGTCCAAGAAAATACTTCATATAATACTTTTAGCAAAATATTTTCATAAAATACTGTTAAGCGGACTGAAAACATCCCCAATAGATTTTCACTTCAGTATCTTGGCATTCTATAAAAACTACAAAATATACACAATATCAGATAATATATAAAAATATTTTTATTGGGCATATCATCAATTTTTGACTATAAAAATTGAATAAGCTATGTTACGCATTCATTTTCATGCATATTATTATTATTATTATAAAACGAACAATAAATTTTTCAATTGTGATTTTAAAATGTTTTTCTTTATATGAAACATAAGTTAAATATAATTAACTATTATATTTACTTAGTAGTATTTAACTAAGATTACAAAAGAAGAAAATTTCCAAGAAAAATATAAGAAAAATAAATTACAGTATATTCTATTTAAAGAAAAATTGTCTGATCGCTTCAATGATTTTTTCTATAGTTTTATCTAAGTTAAAAAAAATATAATAGGCTTATTTGAATTTTTTTTTTATTCTGTCTTCATTTTGTGACATATTGTAAACTGTAGGAGATTTTATATAGTAGACTAAATAACAAACTAAATCAATTTTTTTATGCAACATGTGAGATAAAAAAGATTTTAAAGGGAAAGTTATAACAAAATACGATAATCTTTTTATTTATTATCATAGCATTAACATGAATATACAATGTAATATTATTCATATTGCTTGTTTCTATAAGATATATATTTTTTGTATCAGTCAGAGCATGATAGTTTAATGAACAATCGAAATTTTATTTTGTTGAAAGAGAAATAACTTTATATTCACAAACAATAGTGTCTCCAAAAAGAAATAAATAAAATTGAAGATGTTAAGTATAATGTATAAAATTACGCTGAATATACAGTCGGAAATATAATAATTTCTCGCAGTGGTAGAGAGATAAAAGGGTTGGTTGTTGATTAAGTTTTAAATCGATTTGTTTAAATTTTTAATAACTTTTTTATAATAATAAAAATATCTTTCTATTTAAAGTTATGCCATATTTTAGTAAGAATTATATTTGTTTAAGAAAAAACAACATTATTTATAATCGTATTGCTTTTTTATTATTCATAATGCATTCCTATATAATTTGCAATTCATTCTAACTAGATGTGATACCTATTTTAACCGAATACGAGTTTTTTAATCGTATCGAATGATTTGTTTTAAGATATTAATGTAATTTTCGAGATCTGGGATGGTTTACTTCAACTATTTAATTTTAGGATAAAATTGCTTTAAGAAATGCTAACACAAACTTAAATGGAGACAACCATTCCATAATATTGAGAATTACTCTGATAGCTTCATTACTTCAGCATAACATTTCGTTCTGTACTTGTTAAACAGGTAAAATGGGAATTTTCGCTGACATAAAAATATTATTTAAATAATGTTCGATATGAAAATAATATTATGCAGCATATAAGTATCGAAACTGTTGCAAAGAATCATTATTCAATATCGTTATCAATATTAGACAAAATTCTAGGAGAAAATGATATAACATTAGGATCGAGATGATAAGCTTAACTCTGCCAAGGTCGTAGAACAATATAGTTAAAATTCGGACTTACGTAAATGGTCCTTTTTTATAATAATACCAAGTAACACATACACTTTCCTGATATTAAATTATTTTTTTTTTCCTATACAGTATATATACACAATCGATATTTAGTTTTATATGTATAAAACAATTCTTATTTGATTAGTTACTAAACTGAAAATTTATTTATTTCTTTAATAGATTTTGAATGGAATAAAATTCCTATAATCTGACATACCCAATTGTTATCTTAATCCAATTCGCCATTTTGAAAGCTGCCAAATATGTTATGATCTGTTTATTCACTAATATTTTGAATTATTTTTAAAGCGATGTCTTCCTAAGTGAAAGAAACTGTACATATAATTTTTAAAATAAATTGATAATTTTACATAAAAGACTGGTCCAACATGATCACTAATCAGACATCATGGATGCAGGATTATGAAATACTATTATATATATATAATATTCAGTACTGTATATCCAAAATTTTATAAAGTCAATAACTTTGAAACTATTTTCGAAAATGAATAATATTATATTCATTTAGTTTTTTCTTATTTTTTTAACTATTGAAACTATTTGAAACTATTTTCGAAAATGAATAATATTATATTCATTTAGTTTTTTCTTATTTTTTATTGCAAAAAATGCACATATCATATTTTAATAATAGTAGACTTTAATAATAAAGAAGTTATTAGAATATAATTAATATCATTTCAAGTTCCTGATCTAATTTTATATTAATTGAAATTCTTTGCTTTAGAAACTTTAAAAACATAATTTTGTTTGAAAATATGAAGTTGTTATTTAATTAATTATTCGATATTAATATTCGGCAAATTCAATTCGATAATTAATAAATTATAAACAATTTGTCTGAAAGTTTTTAAGTGCCTTGCGCAATTTATTAATCATTCTATACAAAATGTTCGAAAAAATTTAGAAATGCACGGAAAATTTTATTTTTAAACAAAATGTTACATAGATTTTCATATATATTCTAGTACCTTGATTCTTTGAATTTGACGGAGTATATTAAGATTGATATCGAAATAAAAACAATAATAATTCTCACTTGTAGATACTTCAAGTTTAAAATTTTTACAGAGCAGACTCTTTTCTTATAAAAATCCGAAAAAGAAAAATTGAGAGGATTAATTTGAAAAATACAATATAGAATTTTTTTATATAAACACTTATATATTCCTGTATTGCAAAATACAGTGATACCTCGGTTCACGAACACAGCATTTATAATTTTTAAATCAATTATTTGATTTAAAAGTTATTTATTTAAAAGATTATTTAGTATTTTCTAACAAAATAAAAAATTATCATCATAATTTAAATTTTCATATAAAAAAATGTAAATATTGTATATATTTATGTCTAAGCCAAGGGCTTGAAAAAGTTAGTTTATATATGATGCAATCAAAATTTGAAAAAATTTTAAAAAGATTGTAAGGTTTTCTGTTAGTTGTCACATTTCCATTATATGGGGCAACCAGTTGTTCGATTCTCCATATTTATTTCCATCTTACTGATTTTTTTTTTCGCGCTATTCAAAGTCGCGATAATCGAGGCCTATCTGTATTATTAAACATTATAAATGCTAATTATTTAGCATTTATAATTTTTAAATCAATTATTTGATTTAAAAGTTATTTATTTAAAAGATTATTTAGTATTTTCTAACAAAATAAAAAATTATCATCATAATTTAAATTTTCATATAAAAAAATGTAAATATTGTATATATTTATGTCTAAGCCAAGGGCTTGAAAAAGTTAGTTTATATATGATGCAATCAAAATTTGAAAAAATTTTAAAAAGATTGTAAGGTTTTCTGTTAGTTGTCACATTTCCATTATATGGGGCAACCAGTTGTTCGATTCTCCATATTTATTTCCATCTTACTGATTTTTTTTATTTATTTTTAAATATATGGATATGTATGACTATACATAAATTAATATTTTTATATGTATTTAAATATTGGATATTGCTCAAATAAGATCAAAAATATATAAAGCAGTCATGTTGTGTCCTCTTTGCACTAGTAGCATGTTTATGGTAGCAGGTGGATGTACCATATTTAATATAATAAACAAATATATAACTCTGTCTAGCATCAAATTAAAATAATAGCAGAAAACAGCTCTAAGACAGGAATAAACAAATTTATTCAAAATACAAAGCAGTAGCGCTTTCGATTCTTTAGAATCCTCTTCAGCTACTAACGAATTACCTCCAACAAATTTATTCAAAATACAGTTTTAACATTGTTTAAGAGTGGAGATTTGTAGGAATTAAAAGAATTTTGTTGGAAGTAGATAGGACACAGCGAAATTAAGATATGACAGTTTAAAAATGCGTATCCAAATTAAACACACGTCACCTGAAACGCGATACTTATCTCATGTCACTAGTACGAGGTTAAATAATGATTAAGATGTTCTGGCACACAGCTATCTTCTTATATTATACATATAAAAATATTCAAAATAACTTTATTTTAACAAGTTTTTGATACTCTGTTTTATGTTTTTGATACTCTGTACCATCATCAGCTATACAAAAAAAATACAAGAAAATAAAAACAAAGCTATTCAGAAAATTCTAAAATATTTTTAAAATGCTTTGCTTACATTACATTTAAACTTAAATCACATTCTGAAAATAATTTAATATTAATCATAAGCATAAGTTCACAACAGCCCAAACAGGAAATACCATAATACAATTCTGCTTAACTTAGAATGTGATTTACTATTTCAAATTTTAAAGTTTTTTAAAATTAAAGTTTAACATTTAAAATTAAGAAAAATTAAAGTTAAGGTTTTTAAATTAAGTTCAGCAGTCTTTTAATCTTTGTTAATTGCATATCTCCAGGGTAGGAAAGCTCTTCACTTATTCTGTCATTAATAATACTGCCTATATTTTGCCTTTTATAAATTTCCACTGTTTTAGCTACAAGTATTTCCTTACTTCTTTTTCTACTTCAATACTTTGGTTTCATCCCATTTGACTTTCACATTACTGCTATAACCTTTTTTGGTTAGTGCTGTTGATAAGTTGTCCATCTGAATATCTCTTTGATGCTCAGTTATTCTTAATTATTTACTAATTAGGGAATGTAGTAGTTCAAGTAGTTTCCAATAAAACATGTTTCAAAAATTTTGATTTAAAAAGAAAATTCAAAATTTTGATTCTGATTACAAAGAATAGACAGCATAGATTGTACAATATACTATATGCAAATTATTTATACTAGTAAACCTGTTGCAGCCATACCAGCAATAAAAAAAAAATATGTCAATGATTTATGAATGACACTTCTTTCAAACTGCTGACAAGTTTTCTGTCCAAATAACTCAATTTCTCTAATTTTGGAGGCTCTCTGGATGGAGTTTGGTGATCCCGACACCATATTTATTTCTAAAAATGCCTATCTTCTTGATTATATTATTAAAATATGCTGAGGTATATGAATGTTCATATTTAGATAAATCCAAAAATATTAATTTGCTAAACATTTCATAAATAATATCAAAAATGTATAGAATGATATTTTTTAATTAGTATGACTGCTGCTAATGCACATAATATCAGTTGATATTAAATAGAAATATAATGGCCTCTGATGTTCTGATCAACAATTTATACATTTTCAGATAGTTCTGATCATTTAGAAAATCCATGGTAATTATTTTTTTGACATTAGATTTACACTTCCAAGGTATTCTAGTCTGCTTTCTATTTTCATTGGTTGCAGGAAAATTTCTATTGCATCTTTTGATTGATTTTTCATCATTTAAATTTTTTTGAGATTTAGAAATGATGGAAATTTTAATATTTATTTTTATATTTTATGCTAAACAAACACTTTAATAAAATTGTATTATAGAGAACTAACTGGGCATGATGTAACATGATTACATCCTGCTCTCCATTCAATATTTAACTTGTATTGCAACATTTCAATGCTGCAAGTATTTTGCCTATTATTGTCTGGCATTTTGCCTATTATTCCCATAGTGAATTGAATTTTGAAAATTTTTTAAATTATAAAAAAAATTATTTATTTATTTCAATGAATGTCATATTGTTCTAACATTTGAAAATTGGAAGATTGGCTTTTACACGAGTTTCACAATTTTACAGATTTTCAAACTCTGAAGTAGGGTGGTTGGTTTATATACAAGAATACATTGTAATTATATTAGAGATTGTAGAGAGAGTAATTATATTGTTGTTTTATGCTGTTAAATAACAATTATAGCTGCAAAATTTTAAAAATTGTAATAATTAATGTTCATTTAAACTAAATGTTTTATCATCTAAAGAATTTTTTAAAGACTGGAACAAATAATAATCGGAAGGTGCTGGACCTGGCAAACATGATAGGTGTGATAGCACATCCCATCGAAGCTGTAACAGCTTCTGGTGAGTCATCAAACTTGTAAGAAGTCTGGCATTATCATGGTGAAACACTGTGTGTTTATTGTTAATCAATTCTGGCCTCTTCTGTTTGATGGAATCACTCAATTTGTCCAATTTGTGGAAAAAATTCCCTTTAAATCCCACCAAAAAATCCCATTACTTTTTTGATGAATATCTCCTTTCAAAGTGCTTTGAGCTGGTTCATCTCTTCTGCTCCATGATCACTTGTGTTCAACATTGTTGTAAACAATCCATTTTTCATCACTAGTTATGATTCACTTCAGAAAGGGATCATTTTCTTGACATTTGAGCAGCAAATCACAGATGTTAATACAATGGAAAAATCTTTCTTTGAGAACACGTGGAACCCAAATATTGAGCTTTGAAATAAAACCAAGTTATTTTAAATGGTCATGAATGGTCGTATTTGACAAATTCAATCTTGTAGCAATTTCTCATGTTGTTATTCAGTGGTTTGCTTCAACCAATACCTTTATTTTGTCATCATCAGCTTCAACTGACTTTCCAGAATGTGGTACATTTTTAATATTCAAATTGTCAGAATGAAATTTTGCAAACTAATTTTGGCACTGGCATTCTGTTAACACATCTCCATAAACTTCACATAACTTTTTTCTTGCTTGAATAGCATTCTTACCTTTTTGGTAATAAAAAAAGCAAAAACATGTCAAAAATCTCCATTTTATTTCCATTTTGATATGACATCAACAATCCGACATTAATCTGTCGCCGAAGTAATGTGAAATTGAGAAACTGTCGAATTGCGGGATAATATTTCCCGTATAAGACTATGTAAAATAGATTAATTCGTTATCAGTCCCCATCTCACTCTCCTAACGGGTGAAGTAAGAGAGATACACTATATTATTTACTTTATTATATGTGTTTTACTATTGTTTACTATTTTATACACAACACACAATTTATTAGCCCTTGGATGTTGGAATGACTATTTTATACACAACACAATTTATTAGCCCTTGGATGTTAGAATGAAGTCTTCCAGCAGACGCCCTAGCACCCATAATCTTCTCTCTCTATTGCAAAACATTGCCACAGTTGTCTATTTATTAGCCCTTGGATGTTGGAATGAAGTCTTCCAGCAGACATCCTAACCCATAATCTTCTGTCTCTGTTGCAAAACGTTGCTACAGTTGTCCTAGGATCTTCTGTGTTGCAAAACGTTACTACAGTTGTCCTAAAAACGCCATACTCCATGGATGTTGGAATGAAGTCTTCCAGCAGACACCCTAGCACCCATAATCCGTGTTGCAAAACGTTACCACAGTTGTCCTAGAAACGTCATACTCGAGTTACATTTAAATTGTTCTCCACAGTTGTCCTAGAAATGCCATACTTGAGTTTGGAATGAAGCTATTTTATATACAACACAATTTATTAGCCCTTGGATGTTGGAATGAAGTCTTCCAGCAGAGACTATTTTATACACAACACAATTTATTAGCCCTTGGATGTTAGAATGAAGTCTTCCAGCAGACGCCCTAGCACCCATAATCTTCTCTCTCTACCACAGTTGTCCCAAGCACCCATAATCTTCTCTCTCTGTTGCAAAACATTGCCACAGTTGTCCTAGGAATGCCAAACTCGAGCTACATTTTAATTGTTTTACCTTTCTGTACTTTATGTACAATTTTGCTCAATCAAGTGTTCTTATCGGAATTATTTCTCTGGTCAGTTCTCTTTGAACCCATCTTTACATTTACTCAAAAATAATAATAATTACAAATTTTTTTTATTTTCTTCATAATGTAGAATGGAAAATTAACACAAAACACACGGGCAAACACCATAGTAGCCCAAAAAGAGCTGACAAATAGCAAATCATATCACACAATTCCATGCACGTGCATGGGCCAACCCGCAAAACTCAAATGTTGAATTGCGAGACCAATGAATTGCGGGATGTCGAATTGCAAGGCACCACTGTACTATAAACTCATTATTCAGCATGCAAAGATGCCATATATGTGGTTTTGAATGTGTCCAAAAAGCCATTTCATATGGCCAAATTTAAAAAAAAGAAAGAAAGAAAGAAAGAAAGAAAGACGTTCACATCAATACCAAGATATATGCTTTCCTAAAATAATATTTTTTTAAAAATCTGTTCAACATATATTGCAAAAAAAGAAATTACTATAATAATATACAGTATAAGATAATTTTTTCTGGTATATAGATATATTTCATATGGTTTATGTTTTTTTATGTAGTAAAATTATGATCCAAAACCAAATAAGAATCCCTATTTCTGGCCTGTAATAGGATTATTTCTAGAAAAATAATGTCCCATATAGTTCCAGAAATAGCCCTTTATTATTTACCTCTAAAGGCAAATAATAAAGGGCTACTTCTGGGACTATATGGTATATTATTTTTTATTACTGGTCAAGTGCAGAAGTTTTCTTCTCCATGCAAAAATAAATAATTATATCAATATTAAAGAATTTTTAAAAATATCTGGAAAAATTAGAATTTTATTAAATCACTTAATCCTTCCCGATTCACTCATAAAATTTTGCAATATATAATATTAAAAGGAGCCAAGAAAAAATTTTGTCATTTAAAATGCTTGCATTTTATCACTGCAAAAACAAAATTTTTGTTTTGATAATTAATCATTTCTAAAAATAGATTTAACATTTCACAACTCTGCATTTGCCAGTTTCATGTCACTTTGCAACATATATAAATAAACAATTAAATTTTTATTATATTTACAAAGGAAAATTTTTGATAAATTTCTTCATTCTTAAATATCTCAATACAGTGGTGCCTCGCAATTCGACGTCCCGTAATTTGTCGGTCTCGCAATTCGACATTTGGGTTTCATGGGTTTGTGCATGCACGTGTATGGAATTGTGTGATGTCATTTGCTATTTTTCAGTTCTTTTTGGGCTACCATGGAATCTTGCCCGTGTTGTATGTGTTAATTTTCAATTCTACATTTTTCAGAAAGTAAAACCGTGTTGTTTGTGTTAATTTTCAATTCCACATTTTTCAGAAAGTAAAAATATTGTTTGTGTTAATTTTCAATTCTACATTATTCAGAAAGTAAAAAATTTGGTACATTTTTCAGAAAGTAAAAAGTTTGTAATTATTATTTTTTGAGTGAAAACTTTTTCAGAAAAAGTAAAAAATTTGTAATTATTATTATCTTTTTGGGTGAAATGTAAGGATGGGTTCAAAGAGAACTGACCAGAGGATAATTAAGAATACTCGATTGAGCAAAGAGACGAAGAAAAAATTGCAGATAAAGTGCAGCAAAGTAGAACAATTAAAATGTAACTCAAATATGGCATTCCTAGGACAACTGTGGCAACGTTTTGCAACACAGAGAGAAGATTATGGGTGCTAGGCTGTCTGCTGGAAGACTTCATTCCAACATCCAAGGGTTAATAAATTGTGTTGTGTATAAAATGGTGTATTTTGTAATTTGATTTATTATACAATAGCAAACCACATATAATAAAGTAAATAATATAGTGTATCTCTCTCACTTCAGCTGTTAGGGAAGTGGGATGGGGGCCAGTAACAAATTAATCTATTTTCCATAGTCTTATATGGGAAATATTGTCCCGCAAGTCGACAATTTCTCAATTCGCCATTACTTCGGCGACGGATTAGTGTCGAATTGCGACGACATTAGTTTGACGATGGATTAGTGACGAATTGCGAGACATCATATTGTTTATCTGATTTTAGATTTTTATTTAAGCCATTTATTAAGTTTTAACCCTTTTATATAATAGGAAAATAAATACTGTATTTAGAATGAAAAATAAACTTTAAGGATTATATAAAATGTATGAAAATGGAAGTTTAGAAGCTATTTATATTAAAAAAGAAAATTGCAACAAATATTAACCTCTACAAAAAAGGCTTTCAATTTCTGAAGAAACAGAAATAAGTTTGGAGGTTTGGTATCTGATTTAGTCATTCTTAAAGTAGCTTCTTCAAATGACATTCTTCTTGGATGTGGTTCCTATAAAATTATAATATATAAAACTGTTATTGAATTAAAATCAAATACATTTATAGATTTTTAATTATAAAACACATTTTTTTCTATAAATTAATTAGAAAATAAATATAGGAATTTATAAAATTACACTAATTATATATATGATTTATATTTAATAAATGGGAAGTGTGAGGGGAGGTGTATGTGATTACTTTAAAAAATTATTTATAATATTTATCTCATAGCAAATAAAAATAAGGAGGATATATTTAAGATACTTATCATTGCAATATAAATATAATATAGAAAATCCTCAAGTTACATTATTTGAAATTTCATCAGTGGGTAGCATTTTATTACAGATGATAATTGTCACCAATTTTATTATTTAGAAAGTTAAATTCAAGCTTACAACTGCTAATAAATTTCATTTGTGGTTATTAATTTATTTTCAGCAATGTGGCCTCAGAGCAAAAAGAAATAATGCACAATGTGCATCTTGAAAAATAAAGAATTTTACATATGTACAAAGTACAACAATAAAAATTATTAGAATTCTTTATTTCAAGATATAATTTAACACTTTTGGTCAAATACAACTGATAATACACACAGTATATTATAGTGTTAATGTTAAATTATATGATGGAGTTAAAGAGTTTTAATCTATATGCTATATGAATTGAGTATTCCCAATCTGAAATTCCAAATCCATAAATTTGTTTTCGCAATAGGGAATCCTTTGGGATAAGACTATGATGCTGTTTGTGATTTAATAAATTCTCAGATATTGTCAGTTGCAGATGTATGCAGTTACTTATTTTCTGTTATGTTGTTTATATATTGTAAAAATGTTGAAAACATCTGATAGCGATAACCCCATGGATAACAGTGATAAGATTCTTCTAAAGATGGTAAATATATTTACAAATTTAACTTGATCTGCCATATTATTTATTCCCTTGATAATTGTAAAGAAAATTTTTAATAATTGGTGCAAACATTGGTCTAAATTATTATTTAGACTAATATTAGCACCATTTCAGAATTAACAAATATATTAATAATTAAACTACGAATGGCAGCATCTATGAATTAATAATTAAATTATAATTTTTAACTAATAATCTGAAGCATATAACTACCAGCACTACAAAGCAGTCCAGGAACTATCTTTTAAAAATAAACTTTGGCAGGGTTTTGTGGGCTGCGAGTCAAGTGCGCTCCATGCACTCCGTGCGTGTGTGTTCGTGAACCGAAGCATCGTTCGTAAAGCGAAGCAAAATTTGTTCGCAAATGGTGTTCGTAGACCGATTTGTTCGTGAACTGAGACGTTCGTGATCCGAGGTACCACTGTATTTCATAATTAAACATTGTAGCGAATTTAAATTTTATTAGATCCTAGATAGTTAGCTATTAACCATACTTTGTCTTTGTTAACCTTGAAATGCTACATAGAATTTCAAAATTGAGATACGGCATAGAAATTGGAGCAATTATGACTAAGAATCTACCATGGGCCTGCGTATCAAATTGTTCTTCTACCGTCCCACGTGTATATTAGCAGCATAAAGCATTATATATAATCTTTAATGTCCAAATAAAAATAATAGCAGACTTTTTTAGCTTATTTTCTGAATGAAAGTGAAACTTATAAGATTATCATGCTGCCTATCCATTGTTTGTTTCTATTAATAATTTTGAACTAATTAGTAAATTTTCATGAAATTTTATTGCAATATTCTACCATTAATGATATAATTTCGATAGTGCATCATTCAAATCTCTAGCTTCAACGTATTTAAAAATAGTGGGCATTCAAACTTCTGAGATACTCTCTTATTCTGAATTATTTATTAAATTTCTATGATATTTATCAGGCGGTCAACTCATTAAAGATAATTTTGATGACATACTAATTAATTCACTATCTTAAACAAGTAAAAAATGATGAATCAAACTTGAAAGCTTTCTCAATAACTTTTGATATATTTAATGGATTTTTTTAGTTGATATTATATTTATACAATTCATTTTATAATTTAATTTGTATTAAATCTCTCCGAATTGAAACTATTCTCCCGAGTCCTGATCTCGTTTTCTTGCTAAAGAGAACATATAATTTTATAGTCGGAATATTAAAATTGAATTCCAATCAAGATTAATTAATACTGAAGATTTATTCGTTTAATATTGGTGAATGTTCAATCATCTGAGCTTTCCGTGTAAGAATTATAAAATTGTTTAATAGATTTTTATTATTTCCAACCAGGGGCGGATTTAGGCATGGTCTTTATGGGCTGCAACCCAGGGCCCCGTTCAATTAAAGGGTCCCCTTCGTGGTCAAAAAATAAAAAAGCAATTTAAATTAAAAATTTAAGAAAAAAATAAGTTACACAAAATTTTTTCGTATCTATATAAAGTTTAAATCGTTGGTTTACAACACAATTGGATTTGAATAAAATATCAAATATCAATGTTTTAAATGACAATAAATAGTAAATACGTCTCTATCTTCTATCGGCTCTGTCGGTAGATGTAAAATTAAAATATACTTTGTCATTTGTCAATTATGCAAATAATGTGACAATGTCGGAATGGGAGTGCAAATCTAGCATGATTAGCCCAGGTTCCAAAAGTTAACGATCCGACCCTGTTTCCAACACACAGATTTATCCCATTGAAGATGATTTTGATGGCATATATTTTAATCCCGTATCTTTAATGATTCCAAAATAACGATATGTTCAAAAAGTAGGTGATTATTTATACTTGTTAGCCCAGGCTCCAAAAGTTAACGATCCGACCCTGTTTCCAACACACAGCTTTATCCCATTGAAGATGATTTTAATGGCATATATTTTAATTCCGTATCTTTAATGATTCCAAAATAACGATATGTTCAAAAAGTAGGTGATTATTTATACTTAAAACTACTTTTTTGGAAATTGTAGCTGTATTGTTAATTTAGACCCAACAAGAACCCTATCTATATTTCCTAATTTAATATTGATTTAATCAAATACAATCTTGTTTTTTTTTTAAAGCAATAGTTATTCATAAGAAGAAAAACTGTTTGAGTGTATTAGTTCACATTATAATAAAAAGTATTTTCAATCTATTCCCAGAGTTTTCATTTATATAATATTCCTTTTATTCTTTAAAAATTGAAGCAATATAAGACATTAAACCAGTTGAATTTTCTAATTATGAATAGAACTGAATGATTAAACGGAGAATTTAAATAATTTGCAGACATCCATTGTTTCTGATTGAACATTTGCTTCAAATAAAATCAGAAAAGTCGGGAATTTTTCTTTTAATGCATGAGAAATTTATTGACTGTACGGAGTCAATTTGAAAATTTATTGACTTTACATCAATGCTAGTTTGAATTAATATTTAATCGTATTTACATATATTTTAATATATTTATACAATTCATTTTATAATTTAATTTGTATTAAATCTCTCCGAATTGAAACTATTCTCCCGAGTCCTGATCTCGTTTTCTTGCTAAAGAGAACATGTTATAATTTTATCTCTAAATATTTTGAATGAATTTAACGTTTTAATGATATCTTCAGATTTCTTTCATTCATTTGCATCCATTAAATACAAATAATTTTTAATAATTATAGTAAGATTAGCCATGTTTTTACTTATAGATATAAAATAAAAATTGTTTATTGCAAGCTTAAGTTCAGTTTTAGAATGTGTTATTACGAATTTAAATTTTTAAAAAGAATTTAAATTAATTTATTAAATGGAACTATATTTCTTAGATTTCAGTTTATATGTAATTATTCAGAAACTTACTGTATTTAAACGCATTAATTAATCATTAATTTAACTCAAAATTAATTACTTAAATAAGTGTATCATTGAATGATCAAAAAAGAAATCAAACGCAAAATTTTTATATATAAAAATATTATCTATATATATATTTTT
>AYEL01071651.1:0-22913 GCA_000484575.1 Olivierus martensii
ATATGCATATATATATATATATATATATATATATATAGAGAGAGAGAGAGACACAGACATATATATATATATATAGTGGACTCTAGATTTTATGAACTTGTATAGACCTCTAAAAAGTTCATAAAAGGGAATGGCATTAATTAACACTAGATACTTTTTGGGCCCAACTAAATAGTTTGTAAAAACATGTAGTTTATAAATTGGAGGTTCTTAAAAATGTGAATCCACTGTATATATTATTTACATTTTAGGTAAAATAACTATATATGTAACTTCTGTTATGAATGATATAAATTATTGGTTAAGATTAAAAATTAAAAAACAAATAGAATTATATGCAGTGAAATTCTATTTGTAACTTAATTGTAGAATAATAGCTGAAGAGAATTTATTGCAATAGTCAAAAACTTTTCTGTTTTGAACAGAAACATTTTTGGCTATACGATTATTATTACAGGTACCCCCTAATTTATGAAGCCTTAAATTATGTAGTTTCAAAATTACAAAATTTATATCTTTATAAATTTTTTTACTGCTACATATGATTTATATGAATTTTTATGCCTTTCTAGAAGATTCTGTAAATAGAACAAAAGCGACTTTCTAAGTGTATCTCCCTCTATCAATGAAAAGTGGGTGGAAACTTCTAGAAACTGATCAGCAACACACAAAATGAAGTGTATCCTTTGATTAAAAATGATGATAATAGGATAATTAATGGAATTAAATTTATTTACACTATTCTAGAGTCATTAGATGACAAAGTGAACAAGTACACATATTGCATATACAAAATGCAAGATGACTAGAAGTTTCCATGCAATAACGAAAGTGAGAAACTTCCCGCAGATGAGTTGAAGCACCTTTGTGGATTCAATCTTGTGAAAGGTATTATAGAGAGAAACAAAACCAGAGAAGTTATAGTAATTCTACAGGATTGGCCAAGTGACCTCAATCAAAACTGGCTAAGTGATTTCTATATTTTACATATTTCATTAAGTAAATAATTATGAGCTTAAAGTTCCATTAGAATCTGCACAAGAAGGTAGCAAAAAGTTGAATAAAATCTAAGAATTGATGAAAAAAATTAAAGTAAATTAATTTGTCATAACCTTGGCATAAATCAAAAGTTACTTGTATTTTCATTTATATATTTCAAATACTTCAGAATGTTAAAAAAAATTATTATAAGAAATTCTATGTTAGAATTAAATAAGATATTTAACTGAAATACTTTTCACTTATACAGTATGTGAAAAACTAAAATTTCAATCATCATATAAATTATATTTGATACCATTGCCTACTTAATTGCTTTTAGATCACTTAACATTATATAAATTGTAACAGAAATGAATTATATAAATTTAAATTTTAAGCAAATTACTATATAAGTTTTTTAAAAGAAAATAAATATATTTAAATAAGTAATTACTTTCATAACATCTTCCTTCACAGTTTTCATTTGTTCTTTTAATAAGAGAGCTTCTTCTCTCATTGCATCTAATTCTCTTACTATTCTGTTATAGAAAAAAAAAAACAGTTTTTATATTTATTTTAAAATTCTATTATTCATAATATTAACACTTAATATTAAAATTAACATTAATACTATTTTTGATTTGCACTGTTTTGATTTGTTTCCAAAAAGTAGTTTACAATCAATTATTAATTTATACATTTATAAAAATCTATTTCTATAAATTTTGGCTGGTAGGTTTTGAATTTTAAATTTAGGCTGGATTTTTAATCTTTTATCAAATCGTTAATGTTTTATTTTAGACATTATTATATTTTTGCATGAAAAAATTATTGTTAATAGATAAATCTATCATTTATAATGCTGTTTTTCTTACATTTTCATATTTTTATTTAAATGAAAAAGTTTAGAACACATCAAACCAAATATTACAGCCAAATCTCCTCTAGTGGAATAAGTTTGAATTAAATTTTTCTAAAAATTAATTTTCAAATCAATGCTGTGGTGCCACTATCTATTGAGTTAATAATTAATTAAATTTAGAATTTTGCACTAAGATGGTGCCATCTAGTAATTAGTATGTACTAGAACAAATCAATTATAATGTGAGAATTTTATTCTTGCTGATGAGCTTTCACTAAAAATCTTAATTATTTTATAATAGTCTATATTAAAATTTTCACAAGATTTTATAGAATAATATAAGCATTTATGTAATTTAATTTTTTTCATAATAACAATTTCAATTAAACTCTCATTAAAACTGAACAATCACAATTCACTTTACATTGTTCTAACAACAAATAAATCAGTTTGTTTAAATATTAATAATATACATATATTATCAATTTTCTTAAAATTTATTGAAAAATGTATCTCTTTTAAAAATATAGAATTATAGGTGCTCCTCAAGTTATGAACTTAATTCATATGTAAGATTATTCATAACATAGATACTGCTGTTATTTGACCCCTAACAGTATTAAAATAACTTTGTAATATATTTCACAATTGGACCAATTAAAAGTTTCTCATTTAAGATTTGACAAACTCAACCTAAACTGCTCTCATAGGCATCTAACTTAGTAAAGGTTTAACCACACTTTTGTAGCAGTTGGTTGTTCTATAGACTGTATCTAGTTGTAAGAGTTGAAGAGGGCTATTTTATGCCAAAAACATTCCTCAAAAATTTAAAGTTTTTCTGAAAAATAACTTTTCACTGCTTATTAGTGCTTGTAGTTACTTTACTAACAAGTAAGTTTAAGATTTGAATGAAAAGTTCTAATTATAAAGCAAGTTTTTTTTTTGTGTTATCACAGCCATCTTAAAATACTGCTATAATATGTTAACTAATTGTCATTTTACATTATATTGATTTGTAGAACATTCTGCTATCATAATGTTTAAAATTTTTGAAGATTTTTTTGAAATCTGAAGTTTGCAAATGAAATCTTGTTTGTAAGTTTCAATGAACACTTCTATTTTGATGGCATACACAATCAGAATAATAACTGTTTAATGAAATTTATTTGCTTAATTTTTATTCTTTAGTTAATAATTATTTGTAATTAGAAAATTATTATAGGTAAAATTTTTCCAGAATACATAAAGTCAATATTATATAAAACAAAATAATTCTAATTTTTAAAGCAGATATAGAAAATTCATAAAATTCAAACAGATATTGTAAAGATATCTGAATTTAGTAACTTTTATTCATTAGTGCATCCATTTTATTGAAATAAATTTTAGCATTATATCCTCAAAATGAGATACATTTTATTAAAATCATAAAAATAACATAAAATATCATAAAAATATTTAATAAAATAAATAAAATCATAAAATATCATAAAAATATTTGTTAAATTATATGATACTACATATAACCTGTAACCTTATTGTATTTTGTGCTTAAATATTATATTCTCATAACTATAAGTTAAGATTAAATAATTATTTAATATTATAACTAAAGATCAAATTATTACCTTGGTATAACCTGCATGACTTGTTGTGATGTTACTTCTAAAGCATTATTTACTTCCTACAAGAATTATATAAAAAATTTAAAATCATCTATATTTCAAAAATATCAGGAAGGACAATGAATTAAGAAAAAAGTCTTACACATTTTAAAGAACACATTGAAATCATTAGCCAATAATACCATAATAAATAATTACAATGAATTAATCGTAAAAAAGATATGATTAAAATTAATAAACAATTTGAAATTCTTGTCTAGTAGTAGTAGTAGTAGTAGTAGTAGTAGAATAGGGAGGGGCCTATTTCAGCCCAAGCAGTACAAAGGCTTGAATGACAGAAAAGGAGTTTAATGAATGGCTGTGTGAATTCAAAACTGATATGAAATGCCAAAAAAGAAAAGTTTTACTTATTCTAGACAATGCACCATGCCACAAAATGAAAGAGATGAGTAACGTCCACATTGAATTTTTACCACCTAATGTGACAGGAATATTCAACCAATGGACGCTGGCATTATAAAATCATTTAAAGCTCATTACAGGCGATTTTTAGTAAAAACAGCTGTAGAAAAACATTAATCAAAATCATAAAATTAATATAACACTAAAAGATTGCATTTATTTAATTAAGAACATCTGAACCAATGCCCAGGACAGGCAGAAGTCCAAAAAAGGGGCAAGAAGCCCCTTCCCTGGCAAGCTTATCAGCAACCTCATTGTCCGAGCAAGAAGCCCCTTCCCTGGCAAGCTTATCAGCAACCTCGTTACCCCCTTCTTGTCTAGGCTCCATCTGTTTAAGTTTCATATTTTAGCCTTATTCCTTAATATATAAATATTCATTATAATGGGATATTTATATTTAATACAATATTTCATTAAATATATCATTATATTGAAATATTATTCTGTAATATATTTAACAATTTTAATTATCAAGCATTTAAAATAACTATTATTTGAACTTTATTTATATTTATGTTAATTAACTCTGTCTTTATATTCAATAAGTATATTGAATATAAATATAGAGAGAAAAAAATTCACA
Organism: Olivierus martensii; assembly: GCA_000484575.1. NCBI lineage: Eukaryota > Metazoa > Arthropoda > Arachnida > Scorpiones > Buthidae > Olivierus > Olivierus martensii. Next base: position 4,514 of record AYEL01071651.1, read on the forward strand.
TAAATGATTTATTATAAGATTATGTAAAAAAAATTAGTATTCAACCTTTGTTCCTTTTTGTTTATTATGTTAAAAAATTGATAGAGTTTGAAATCATTGAATGTTTATGTAATTGATATGCTTACTTGTAACAAAATATACTAAATATATTTTTATATGAACTTTTTAAAAATTTTAAATTAACTGATTGTTCTTATATTTGTATTTTATTTTAGAATATCATATATTACGGATGATAATTATGATCTTATTGTATGAATAAAAAATAATTTTGTTGATATATTTAGCCCTAGTTTTCTTTATGTTAAGTGCAACTGTTTGATTACTTAAAATTAAAATAATCTATTTGGCAGAAAGATCATGTAAAGTTATTTCAAGTTATATTTAAATTATAATTATACTTACTTGAATAAAGAGTTGAAGTTTCATAACCAAAGTAGAAGAATATGTCTAAAAAATTTAAAATGTATTAATAAATTTTATATATATATATTTTTAACAGAAACAAAAAAATAAAAGATTTACTTCCTTATTTTCTTTTGCTTCTGGTAACTGAAATGTTGAATTTATCCATTCTTTGGCATCAAAATTATCATTAGAAAATGCAGATAAATCCTATAGAAAACATAATATTGAAAAAATAGTCGTATTTTTATATTCTATAGAAAATGTATGTTTATAGTATATCCAGTTTAATTCATAAAATAACTCAGAAACATAATAAAATAGCATATTATCTATAATATTGGCCGAAAAAACAATTTTTTTTCATTCTTTTCTAGCCTCTTTATAAACTGTATTTGTTAACTATTTCTATCAAATATAAAATATAGGCATTTCTTATGATTCTTTACTTAAAATCTTTTGAAAATTTTGATGCAATTGATATTAATCTTAACAAAGGATACAGAGAATTGATTTTATGATGTAACCATTTGAAGCATGAAGCAAAAATGAAAAAAAAAATATAGTGAAGGAAAAACATGAAAGAAAAGGAAAATTATCTTACAAAAAACATTGTGGAAGCTAGTATTGGAAAAGACAGCAATTTTTATGCAATAAAAAAGATACATTCTATTGAGAAAAACAGTACATTCTATTCCATAATCACAGAAGAGAAACAGCTGGATCCAAAATTAAAAACATATTTTTATTACAATGTCAGCATATTATTGTTTGAAAATCTTTCTGGTTGAATTCAACACTCTTTAGACATATTGTAGTGACTGATCATCAATTCAATTTTTTCTGAAATTCTTTTAGAATCTGTTGCTCTTAACAGTATAACAGTATGCTGTAAATGTATATATTATATATTATATATATATATGATGGCTCATACTTCTAGGTATTTAGAAGACAAAATATATTAATCCTTGTAAATTTGTATTAGAAAATTTTTCTTGAAAGCAAAAATGACTGCCTGCTTTTACATGAAAACTATTTATCTATAGTCAATTTTAGTTAAAAAATTAATGGAATATTTATATTAATTTATTCTACATAAAAATAAGATTGCTTGAAATAATTGAAAGCAATAGAGAGCACCTTATTAACATTAATAAATACACAATTGTTTCCAAAAATGCAATATTTTAAAAGTTATTTAATTGCAAGTTAATATCTATAGTCTTTTGTCTGTAGCCTGTTTAACTTTTACATCTTTCTTCTTCCAAATCTTTAAACAACAACAACAACATTTTTAAAGTCTTATTTTCCAATGAAGTGAATTTCAAACTGAAGATCTAAATTGTCTTCACTCTTCATCCTTAACCTGATTTGTATGTTATTTGGCATTTTCTTTCTGTTCAAATATCATTACATTATTAAGATGATTTCACAATTAAATGTTATATTCCTTAAAACTATTCAATTTTTTAAAAATTCCATCACAAATATAACTGCATTTTACAACTCATTAAGTTTTAAATATGCATTTGTGATGGAATTTTTAAAAAATGGAACAATTTTAAAGGATATAGCATTCAATTGTGAAATTATCTAAATAACAATGTAATGTTATTTGGACATAGGAAAAAAATATCGAATAATGTACAAATCAAGGTACTGATGAGGAGTGAAGGCAATTTAGATCTTTAATTCGAAATGCATATACGCATTGAAAAAAAAAGACTTTAAACTGTTGTTATTGTTTGAAGGCCAGACTGGTCGAGATATAGATCAGAAGGAAGGTATGAAAGTTAATATATTGTTTCTATATATAAAAACATGACATGACATGTATATAAAGATGATGCCTATTTTAGTTTGAAAATATCCATCATAGTAAGATAAATTTTTACCTTTCCATCTAAAATATATTCATTATAAAAACATCCAATATATATAAAAATAAACTATTAACTATTCCCGATAGTTCCTAGAATTTGGAGGAGACTACATGATTTACGATTTAAAAAATTAAAATATCAGTCACATTTATTCACGTTTCCAATTTTAAGTTATGGCATATATATTATTTTCTCAATATAGAATTATTATATTTTTTAAATATCATACGCTATTATAATAAAACTATAATAGAAATTTAATTAGTAAAAATATGTTTCGCATGTTTCTTCTGCATTTTATAAATTTCATCTATCAGATTTGCAGAATCTTTTAAACTATCTATATAAATAATTTTTTATAATATCTATATGAATACAATTTCGATGATTCATTGCTTATATAAAAACATAAAATAAATTTATACCATAATGAATAGTAATGGATAACATAAATATCAAATAGTAACACCAGCAGAACACATCTACAAACACAAGTCTGACAATTACTTTCAAGAGGGCAGTTTTAAAAACGTTATAGATTGGTTGCCAGATTAAAAAAAAAAATTTGCTTATCATAAATCAGGCGTAAATTAATGAAAAATTATATTATATTTAATAATCAATATAATAATTGTAATTATACATAAAATCGTTTAGATATATTTTTGGATTATATTCAGGCAATATAGATTCGACTTTGGCCACAAACCGATTTAAAGTTACGTGGCTCAAGTAAAGACCATGAATACATGCATGAATGTATAATACTCAAATACACATGATAATACATCATGGTAAAGACAAAATGCGGTAGTATAAGTAAAGGCATAATATTAATAAAGTCTGTGATATTGTTTAGGTTACCATTCATCCCGATTTTTTGGAACACTGCCGGATTTTGATACAGTGTTCCGCATCAGTATGTGTCCCGGATTTTTGAAAACTAACCTGTTTTCAAGATATAAAGTTTTTAATTTTTCTTAAATTTCCGTGTGATATCGGTTATTTAGATTATATTTGGCAATAATACTGCCTGTGTTTGTCAAGCAAGAGGAACAATTCTCCCAGGCCTTTAAAAATCCTTCTCGTTTTCAAAATCAAACTTTTTTTTTAATTTTCGCGCGAAATTAATTATATTTAGTGTGTTCAAAATGCAGGTTCAACATACACCAAATTAGTATCGTCGTGTCGATGTTTATCGTGTTTTCAGTTTCGAATGAATGTAGGATAGCTTTCAAGTATTTTAGTCTTTAATCTATATCAGGGGTAGACAAACTACAGCCTGCGGGTCAAATCCAGCTCGCTGTCTCTTTTTGCACGGCCCGCGAGCTAATAATAGATTTTATAATTTCAAATTTTTTAAAATTTCAAAGTATAGTCAAACCGTATGATCTAGAGCCCTGACTGGGAAAGCCTATTATCAAAAACAGGGGAAGTAAAAAATTTGTAATTATTAATTATTTTTTTAAGTGAAATGTAAGGATGGATTCAAAAAGAACTGACCAGAGGAATAATTCCGAAAAGAAGATCACTTGATTGAGCAAAGAAAATTGTAGATAAAGTGCAGAAAGGTAGAACAATTAAAATGTAACTCGAGTATGATGTTCCTACGACAACTGTGGCAACGTTTTCTAATACAGAGAAAATTATGGGTGCTCGAAGACTTCATTCCAACATCCAAAGGCTAATAAATTGTGTGTTGTGTATAAAATAGTGTGTTTTGTAATTTATTCTGTTATACAATAGTAAAACACATGTAATAAAGTAAATAATATAGTGTATCTCACCTCACCCGTTAAGGGAGTGGGATGAGGACCGATAACGAATTAATCTATTTTACATAGTCTTATATAGGAAATATTGTCCCGCAATTCGACAGTTTCTCAATTCGACATTACTTCGGCGACGGATTAGTGTCGAATTGCGAGGCACCACTGTACTTGTATTTCTTTACAATTACTTGTATTTTCAAATGCTAATCCCTGATAGCTATCAGGGATTAGCATTTGAAAATTTTTTTCACTTTTCGAAATTTTAGTAGCAATAATATTTGATTCAAATTATTCTGTCACTATTTAAACAATGGGGATAAGTATGTTCTATCTTAATTATCGATTGCATAAATATCAACGTTTTATGTTTTCAATATAATCAACTGTATATTATCAAAAACACGGCAGTGATTCAATTGCTATCTTTTCAATTTTAATACTGTACTTATTAATACAGTAAGATTGTAATTGAAAGGATAGTGATTGGAATCTTAAAAAAAAAAAAAAAAAAAAAAAAAAAAAAAAAAAAATTCCACATATTTAATATGATTTGTTTAACTGTAAGATTAAAACAATTCCGTTCATAAAACAGTTTCCAAAGAATATTTGCTGGCTCAATAACTGGATGAAAGCATGCTAAATTTTATCTGGAGTAAATGTTGATCCAGAAATAATTTTGGAATCTAAAAAAAATGGAATAGAAATATAGGTATAGTCAAACCGTATGATCTAGAGCCCTGACTGGGAAAGCCTATTATCAAAAACAGGGAATGGAATAGAAATATAGGTAAGTATAAAGTATGTTTTAATGATATTTTGATTGTTAGACCTAAAAAGAAATTCCATCTTAGATTAATTTGAATTATGTCACCAAATCACATATGACAATTCCATTTTATATATAGAGTAGTGGAAAAATTATTTCGTAGAGGATGTGCTCTCCATGGACCTGCTACTGATCTGTAAGATTAGGAATAGTCATTTCCTGATTTTTTGCGGGGATTCTGAACGGACAATTTAATCTCCTTCATTTCTCTAGTCCAGTGGTTCTCAACCACTATGTCGCCAAACCTTTAACGGTGTGCCGCGAAAAATTATGAATGAATTGTATGTATGTATCATATATGTTAATAGTGAAACCGGTTGGCTGGATATCCCTTTTGCAGTCCTACCGATTCCTATAAATAGGTTATCATTAAAAAAATCTAACCCTCGAATTTCTGCGACAGCCAAAATTTTTTGTGGTTTTCATAAAGTTAAAATCAAATTAAATTAAAATTATAGTTTCTCTAAAAAGACAAAATCCGCAGGTTGAGCCTTAATAAGGGCCGCCGTTTAATGATTCCGTGTAAGAGTGTGTCTGTAAATAAATACAACAATCTGTTAATAAAAAGTCATTGTTAAATCTATATTATTATTTAAAATATTTAGGTGTGCCGCCAAATTTTAAAATATTAAAATGTGTTTCGCAACAGAAAAAAAGTGAAGAACCACTGCTCTAGTCGACCATTGCGAGTATTGTCACAACTCTGTCACAGGCTACTACCCATCCTTGCAGAAGGGTCAATCGGATTGTAGAGGATGGCCGGACTGTCCCCATGAGTAATTATTCTAAGGGTAAGATCCAAGAACCAAACCTGGGTCCTCTAGAGTGGAAAATCGAAAAGTTTCCACAGTCCAATCCAGCCAATTAGGATTTCCTGATTGGAAATAAACATTTCCATGATCATGCGGCAAGTATAACCAACTAAGACAGAAAACATACCATATTTTGCTATAATGATATTTATTTAAATTAAAATATAAAAACAATAAATGATACGATTATTATTTATAAATAAATAAATATATCTTATTATATTAAATTAGTCATAATAGAAAGGATATACACATCCTGTTAAAAAAAGGAAAATGATTTGTGTTAGGAAGTACTAATTAAATAAAGTACAAAAACATGCTACTGGATTATTTATATAAAAAATCATAGCATTATAAATAATAATCGTACATTATTTTTATCGTTTTTGGATTAAACAAAATGTGCGAAACTAATACATCTATATTGCTTGATACCTATGTATACAGTATTTATTACATTTTATAAATATATATATACAATAAAATTTAGTAATAAAACGTTAAATATTTATTATTTGATTTGCCCTTTTGATTGATATTATTAATATTTAATATATACCCATTACACAGATGATCCCATTATTACATTATACCCATTATTACACCCATACCCATTATTACAGATGATCAACAAAAATTAAATAAAAATGATTATTTCGGGAATTCTCGGGAAATACGATTTCCCGTTCTCCCCGAAAGTTCCAAAATGTCGGGAATTGGAAACACTAGTCTATATTCTATGTTGTAAATTTCAAAGAAATGGATCGATTTATTTAAATTCTTTTGTTATTAATAAAAGCCATAGTGAAGGTGGGGCAAACGAGGTTTGTGAACCAGCGCAATCTTTCAGAGGTTTCGAGACACTCCTATATATAAAAAGTCGATGCAAAAAATTAGTAAATAAAATTTCCTAAATGTAGATAGACCAGAATTTCATGACTAGTGCATATCTTGCCCTGAGAGCTAAACAAGGATCACTATAATATCATTTTGAGTAGATTTCTGTTACATTTCAGATATTTTAAAATATAAATAATGTAATTAATGCAAACTTTATTTAACCAAACTTATAGTATACAGTGAGATTTTGCGTATATCACACAATGCATTAACATATATCGCAATCGTCAGCCTCAAACAAACTGATCGAATGTGGTTGATAGTATCGACAGTTACTTTATGGAAACTATTTATCATGGAAAACAGAAATACTTTGTGTTTACACGGAGAAATATTTATTTTCACAGCCCAGGATTGACTATAATGTCATATTAAGGAAAGCTACCTTAGATTTAGTTAGTTAGTTCACCTGAAGATGACTTTGTAATCAAATCTTGGGTTGTGAAAATAAATACTTTTCTGTGTAAACACAAACTGTTTTCTGTTCTCTTCGATCAAATATATGATCAAATATGCAATTTACAAGAGCTAAAATTAGCTAGTTCGATTTACAAGAGATAAAATTAGCTAGTCATGTGTTATCTGATTCTGGTGTCGCACGTGAATTTCTAGCGCATGTAATATTGTAACACAATGTAACTTTAGTTAGCAATAAATAAGAAAAATTTCTAAAATATATATTGTGAGTAATACTTTTATTTCCCATAGTAGGGATTACTGGGTTCTAGGAGCCAATTTTCCCGATTTCCCGAGAAAAGTTTGTCGGGATTCGGGAACGAGAAAACGAAAAAAATTCCCGGGAACGAGCGGGAAGGAATTCTCGCCCGGAAACACTAATATAGACAAATCATTTGTTATTTTGTTTAATATAATAAATTACTTATTTTACAAAGGCGTTATTCTATTAATATCCACATATAACAGTAACGATTAATTTTTTATGACAAAATGAACAGCTTGCCGTTTTTATTTAATATATATTATTGTATTAGAAAATTACTTAACTAAACTCTTATAGTCGTATCCTACATGACTAAAGAAAGATCTTGACTAAAACCAAAAAAATTATTGAATAAAAGCAGTGGTTTACTGGTTAGTCAAAACTTTCATGTAGGCGGTATCGCACCTTTCCTACAGGTATCTCAATTGATCCTTCCAATTTAGTGATTTCACAAGATGTAAAAATATAATTTTAACTTCATTATATTTTTACATATCATTTAGGCATAATATGATACTTATAAACGTTTGAATTACATTATTGTCACGATTTACATTAGAATATGGAGTTAATCAAATTGGCTTCTGAAATAAATTATTTTTTATTCGATGGCCAAAATTTTTTTGTGCTTTAGTGGTGTTAAACTTAACTATTAAGGAAATTTATTTTTAATATAAATAGTTAAGAGTCAATCAAGTGTTTTGACACCACTTTTTGAACTTTTTTAAATTTTAGAGTTAATCGATTTGGCTTATGAACGGTCATATATCAGAGGCTTTTCTATTTTTCAAGTTTGGATGCAGCATTTTCCAACTATTAAATGTTATAACAGGAGCATTACTTTTAAGAACACGATAAAATATCTCAGCGTATTAGTAGATAAGTTATATTGGATATGAGGGAGATAATTTATAAAGGAAAATCCTCCACCCTTTCTCATTGGGCGGCGAGGGTCACTCGGACACAGGGGAACTTTTCTGGAGAAAGCCTAATGACTATTTATGCCATGTTGTTGTTCCAATTATCGCTTACTCCTGTACTGCTTGGAAAATTCAAATTTCAAAAGGAAGCTTTTATTGTTTGTGTCAGGTTCTAGCGATTTTTAATAGGAACTATGTACCACTACTACTACCGCTCACTATGTTATAATGGCATTCTTATCTTTGTACTTGGAAATTTCCAGATGTGATATTTTTCTTCTGTGCAGTTTTACGCCTCTCCACTGTGTTGGTATTAAGAGGCAAGGCATTCTAGTTTCCACCATGACCACAACCCTAGTGTCATATGTGCAAAATGGCAACATTGATAATATAATATTACTGTACTACTGAGGTGGCAACAGTCACTAAGGACCTTATTCATAAACTTCTCGCCTCTCGCCATCACACCGCAGCGAGAATAAACAAGTGATGCGAGAGGGCGAGAAGTATCGTAGTTATTTCCTCTTCAAAACCAGTTCTCGCCATGCGTTATTCTAATGACATCGAAAGTAACATGAAGTGATGAATGGGTTTGAGGTTATATTGATAACAACATAACTTAAACCAATCAGTTCCATTGTTGTTGGCATGCTTCCACATGTATGGGTGCGTTCCAAACCTCAACAGACTAATCAGTGATGAGTAAAAAATCTCAGCAAACCGTTCCAAAATACCAAGCCAATCAGTGTTGAGCTTATCAAACGGCCATCACAGTAATCGCGGAGAAAAAATGGAGATGTTGACACCGGTTTACACCGTTTATCCAACGTCGCGGAAAAAGTAGTTCCTACTAGATGATATGATTTTAATAGTTAGAGAGAGTTATAAATCATTACCATCGTTGTTGCTTACTGACAAATAAATTTTAGTGCTTTTTAATGTCGCTAATGAAGTTATAACATTCATTATTGTATTCTTCACCACCATTTTAGCCGCCGTCTTATCTCCACACTCAGCAAGTCGTTCCAGAAACATAATGATGTTGAGTTATTTCTGACGTCAAAACTTCCCCTGTTTCCGAGTGACCCTCGCCGCCCAATGAGAAAGGGTGGAGGATTTTCCTTTATAAATTATCTCCCTCATATCCAATATAACTTATCTACTATAAAATCTTCTTGTTGAGATTTGGAACGGTTTGCTGAGATTTTTTACTCATCACTGATTAGTGTTGAGGTTTGGAACACACACATACATGTGGAAGCATGCCAACAACAATGGAACTGATTGGAGAAGAGACTAATCACTGATGACTCACTGTTGAGGTGGTTTGGAACGCACTCTATTTGTTAACGAATTCTTCATGCTACATAAATTTTTCATAAAATGAATAATGACATGTATTCGTCAGAGAAACTAGAGGTATTAACTGCAAGTTTAGAGAGGAGAAGGGATTTAGTGAGCGGACATTTGGATGGAATATAAAATGCAATGGTCGAACAACGAAAACGTTGGGAGGAAATTGAGGGAGAAATTCCATAAATTTTAAAGTTCGTATTGAGATCCGCCAAGCTTCGATATGACCTCTAGCGGATTTTTTGGAACTCTTCAAACGGTGAATCTTTTCAACACACAATGAACAAGCTTCAAGGTTAATATATGTGCGAGAATTCTGGTAAACATACGGGAATTTTGGCTATATGTACGAGTTATGAACATACATCTATCTCGTACCCGAGATTTATGATAATTTTCAGAATTCTTTTCTTTAAAAACCAAAAATTTTTCTTCAACTAAAAAGTAGTCTATCAATTTGTATACTTACAAGTTTTTCCTTTGTTTCTAATCAATGAGAAATGAGTATAGTCTTAGTCCATTCAAGTAAAGAAGACTGGTGGACATATTCCATTTAAGCTGTATTTACGGGTAATAAATAGTAAGAAAAGTTAAAATACTTTAACTTGTAGCGCTAACCATTTCAAACAATTAACAGCTAATTGTGGAATGTATCTTTCACAATTGAATGGCTTGCAGCGTTTTTAAATAAACGCAGTCTAGAAAAACTTTACAAATTTACATCACAGTATTTTAAGGTTTTCAATTTTTCAAATTTATCAATGTAATATATTTATGACATTATTGTAACAAGTAATTTTGTAATAAAATAATGTAAACGTAATATAAATGAAACACAAACCCTGCAGCCATTCAACTTTTATTACTTAACAGCAGCTACTCATTTCCTGAGAAAATATTGCTTAGACTTCAGATGGTTTGTTATAGCAGCATATTCAATATCACATGCTATAGGTTAAAGTAGGCTTAGCTGCAATTTCTCAGGAAATGAGTAGCTGCTGTTAAGTAATAAAAGTTGAATGGCTGCAGGGTTTGTTTTTCTTTTTTTTTTTTCCAATTTTCTCATAAATTTCCATGAAATTGAAACAAAAAATGAACAGTTAAGATATTAACAGACTTAACCTATACTTTCCTATTATCTACAATATTTTTTCATTTTCCAACACTTTTATGACAAATTGAATTGAATTATGACACATTGAATGATAAATTCAATTTATGCAAAATTTCAAAAATATTTATTTTATCCAAAAATTGGAATAACTTTGATATATTAGATTAAAAAGTTGAGAAGATGGGTTAAAAAAAATCAAATCCTATCAAGCAGTTCAATTATAAATAATGCTTATTTATACATAATTTAAAAAATATTTAGGCAATTGAAAAAATTTAGGATCAGCATCAAAAATGGAAATTTTCAACTTGCGATAGCTGGATTAATAAATCAGGATTAAAGTTTTTAATCCTTTTTATAATTTTTTAATCACTTTGTTTTGATATTTATACACATCATTGACAAACAGGCATAATTAGGTCATGATGTCTATACACAGCAAAGGTACTCAAAAGGTTAAGTTCGTATATCTTATTATAAATGTCTGCCTCTCACTTTTCTGTTTGTTGAAAACAATAGTGCCAGTTCTTTATCTTTCATATTTGAATATTTCTTATGGAAATTATTATTTCAGTTTGAAGTACATTTTTGAAGAACACATTTCTGATACAAAGTGGGATCAGGGTGTATAAATATTTGTTACTATTATATATATAATAGTACTATTATTTACTAATTAAAAAGTGGTAACTATTTTGCTTATATAAGCAAAATAGTTATCACTTTAAAAAATAGAATATTCTTTAAAGCTGTTTTTCCAATGTGTAATAATAGACAAGCTTATCTCATAAGATAGATTGATACCCTATTATTCTGAATGAATTTGATTTCTGCCATGAGCAGAAGTGTTGAGAATTCTCTAATCTGTGGCTGACAGTATATACCCATTTTCATATTTTAAAATTAAATGTGAAAATGAGATAATTTAACCAAATTCAAAAATAGTAACATATACATTAACTTAGTTTTTTGTGATATCCTTTTTTTTTTCATTTAAATTATATGTTAGGATTTTTTGATATAAATTATTAAAAATATTTGCTAAAAATTGTAAAAATGATGTAAGAACAAGTTAATAAATTTGAAATATTAATGACAATATTTTTTTTAATTTATGGAATTTTTTTAATAATTATATGACAATTTCATTCAACAAAATTTACACATCTCTTGCACTCTTACATATCTCTTATTTATAGTAATCTTTTACTATAAATAATTTCACCCAAATTCTTTCATTCATGGCTTGTTTTGTTCAGAGGAGATATGCCTATCTAAAAATATCAACCATTTCATTGGATGGCTAAGATTTCATGGTAATTTTTGTATTTTATTTTAAATCAGATCATCAGTAAATTTTAAGAATAATGGTCCTTAGAAATAAAGATTAAATTTTAAAATGAAATAAATCATTCATTATATTGGACATTTAGATTTAAGTTAATATTGCCAATATAAGCACAAAATACACAATTTAGACACAAAATAAATATAACATTTAAATTATTTTTTATTAAAAGAAATAAATATGAATAAACATATATATATATACACACACACAACTAAATAATAATTTGTGATTGGAAATTCAAAATTCTTATCATATGAAAAATGATGAGTAAGCAAATTAGAATATATTACGTGTGTGAATTTTGCATTTATAAATAGTATGAGTAAAAAATTTAAGGAAAATATTTTTTTTTTTGATATAATAAATATATTTAAAAATATGTAATTTTAGATCAGCGGAATTTGGGAATGTCCATGCGAGTTGAAAGATCAACATTGGATCAAGTTAAGAAGAGATTTGAAATGAACAGGAAAAAATTAGATGAAAAGAAAAAAGAATATGATTTTGAACAAAGGATGCAAGAATTAAGAGATGAGGTATAACAAAAATGTTGTTATAAGCATTACTGCAATAGATAATATATATCAGTGGTTTTAAAATAAGTTTTCATCCTATTCAGTGAGTTTATGGTGATATATATAAATATATTACAAAATGGATTTATGGTGCTTTTTTCCTCATATTTAAACAAATGAACAGTGTAAAAGAATGTGCATAGTCTTTTTACTAACTCATTCTCTTCAAAGGGCACTTTGTTGACCGAATGGCCGCATGGCAAAGCATTTATTTACCACTGGAAGATCTAGATACCATATATATAATTTTTCAGGTGGAATCCGGACCTAGCCTGTTGAACCCTACCTTTCAACCTTCTGGTTTACTTCACCATGGGTGTTGACCAGCTTGTGATGGCCAGCTAAGAATAGCTGTGGCCAAGTACAGAATATCCCAAGTCTGATATAGTGGCTTTACTAACATAACCTAACCAAAGGGCCACTTTAAACATGTTTGATTGGTTGAGAGAGTGCATTTAAAATATTAGTGTCTTAGAGAGAGAGGTTTTTTTTTTAGATATAGAACCTAAAGGGTTATTTATGATAATTATATTTAATTTCCTTAAAATAATATGGTTTTTTTTATAGATATAGAACCTAAAGGGTTATTTATGATAATTATATTTAATTTCCTTAAAATAATATAATTTTGAACATAAATTTGAGGCATAACATCTTTATAAATTTGAAGTAAGAATTTTTTCAATACAAAACTTTGTTTTCGAGAATTTCAGTACGTTATAAAAATATTTTCAAAATGATTTTTCAAATATTTCATGAAAATTGTATGAGAGAGAGTCATTAAAAAACAAGAATTTTATTAACTTTTTTACAAGAATATTTACAGAAGTTGTTTATATCTTATATGCAAAGTAAGAGGACTATGCCAAAAAGTAAGTTTGCAGATGCCCTCTAAAAAAGCTTTTTGGTGTGCTCTTTAACCAATCTTTGCACTGCCTCCATTACCTCATTGTTATTTGCAAACTTTAAACCCCACAAATGTTTTTTCGAACATCCAAATAAGTGAAAATCCAATGATTCCAAGTCCAGGCTATATGGTGGATATTTCATCATCTCAAATTTAAGAACATGTGGGATATCTAATAAAGTCAAAACCCCATTAATATTAATATTACTTAGTGATTTCAATTAAAGTTGATAATCATGAATTAATTCTGAACTTTAACTAGATAATATGCAGTTTAACTAGGCATTTTTGACATTACCGAACAGAGAATTATTAAAATGTGAAATTATAAAGATTCTGCAGGTTTGGTACTATCTTAAAGTTTGTTGAAAGCCAAATAATGAAAACTTCTTTATTAGAATTCTATAAAACAACAAATAAAGAAAAATCTAAATAGTCTCTTATGGCACTAGTTTATTTCCATTTGGCATAATTAAAAATAAGCAATTCAAAAAAAATAAATAATTTATTATCTATATAATAGAAAATAACCAATAAGAGAAAAATAAAAAACACAAGTATCTTTCAAAAGCTCTGGTATCTCATGAAAATTTTTGAGTTCTGGCCCTAGCCTAGTGATCTGCCCTTCACTATCAGGCTGACTTGTCCGTGGGTGTGAGAACAGTCTGTGTTGGAACTAATCTGCCCGTTAGTAATCTCATTGATTAAAAAAGGGGCATAAAAAATAGCAAAGGGAGAAGAAAAACTATAAATGAGTTAGCATTGGCAGGAGAAGTGTGAACAAATAAAAATTGGATAATGCTATTACTTCATCATCAGTGATGATGTAATAACATTAGAGATTCATAGTGATCATTTTATCACATCTTGCAATGTCCAGTAGTAGTAGTAAAAGAATGAATTTTATTAATAGTTTGCTTATAGAATTTCAACCCAACTTAAAATTTTTGCAGTATCCGTCAATCTTTTTTCCCTCATTAAAATCAAATTTGATCTGTGCCTGATATGTAGGATGCAGTCAGACAACGGGTCTGATTTTATATATATACAGGTAGGCCTCGATTAGCGCGAATAATTGGTTCCACGAATTTCTCGCGCTAATCGAAGTATTAACTCTATGGAAAATATGGTAATTGGTTCTTGCTTTGTGAGATTCCGGCCATTAGCTAACTTCCGTACCACGCTGGAGGACCCGGGTTCGCGTCCCGGGTCTGGTCTCGGATTTTTTTCGGAGTGCTGGGCCCGGCCCGGTGATTCCCGTCCTTCATCATCCGGCCCCCCTCCACGGGTGTGGGTGCGGCCCATGGTTGGAACTGGCCCCGTCCCCTTAGTAATCTCCCTGATTGGAAAGGGGACGTAAAATATATATATAAAAAAAAAAAAAAAAAAAAAAAAAAAATAAAAATTTTTATAAAAAAATAAAATATAATATAATTAATAATAATTTTAAAAAAAAAAAAAAAAAATAGTTACTATTTGGCCCTTTACAAAAAAAATTTGCCGACCTCTTATCTATACAGTATAATAATTTGTTTATCCTCATTAGTGTCACTTATAACTTTAAAATATCACGAAAACTATGCAATGAAACTTTATAAATTCTTTTCATTTCAGTTTCTATTAGCTGTACTTAGACTTTGTGACTATTAAATATTTTTACAAAATAATCGGTCTAAAAAAATTTTTTTAATTCAAATATTAGTGAAACTTTATAACATATTCGATAGATGGCGCGATGTTTCCTCCTGGAATCACAGATTAGTAATATACCTGGAATATTGCTTCCTGATAGATTAAATTGGCGGTCGATGGCCGAGTGATAACACTGTTGGCGTGCCAAACAGGAGAATCCGGGTTGGCGTCCGGGGTCTGGTATCTCCTGAAAAGTTTTTTCGGTGTGTTGGGCCTGGCCAGGTGATCTCCGCCCTTCATCATCCGTCCCCCTTTACGAGTGTGGGTGTAGTCAATGATTGGACTGAAACTTACAAGTTAGTAATCTCCCTGATTGGAAAGGAGCATAAAATATGCAAAAAAGATACAATAAATTAAATTATTACCTTATCTATCAGACAATAATTATGCGTAATTCAATAATTAACAAGGATTATACTTAAAATAACACAGAAATCAATAAATTATACAAACATCATTCAATTTGATATATCTCTATCAAGGAGCTTGATCTATACTTACGTATTTTAATCAAGAAAGTTGTATATAGACTGGAATCCCTGCTTAATGTTAGAAAAGCGAGGTCCGTTCCCGGAAGGCACGCAATGTTTTTCGTAGGTTACTTTCACGAACATACATTCAACGCTACAATAAATTGACTTTGTTTTGGTGGCCAGACATAGCCCATTTATTTTAGTAAGTTTAATAAAAAGGGTGTAGTAACAATATGGGATATAAAACCATTTTATTATTATAATTTTTTATATAAATATACGTTTTGATAATTTGGAATGAAGTACTCAAAATACTTCAATTTTCGCATTTTCCTAATCGTTTAATGTTTCGAGTAAGGAGTAAAATATATTTAAAGGTCATTCTGGGTGAATTATCAAAAAAATATTACGTGTACAGTATTTTATTCTAAAAAAATATTGTTATGAAAAAATAACAAACACAAATGAAGTGAATAAAATTTTATTTATTTTTTCACAAAGATTATAATCAAATAATAAAAAAAAGCATAACACCACCATTAATAGGAAATAATGAAATATAAGGCAACATTTTAGTTTACCTGCCACCATGCAATAAAATGATTGGATATATGAATGATTATTGAATATTTCTTAATGTTTAAGTTTAGAATTTGCTTCAGAATTATATTATTACGTATCTTTAATCACTGTCAAATCGATACAGTTGTTGTGAATACAACAGCATCACTTTCTTATTTTAAACCAGTGAAAATAAAATCTTCCTAAATATAATATTTCCTCATCTTTGAAAAGTATTTTCTTTCTTCTATTATCTCGTATTTGCTCATTCTTATATCCATACGCTAAACAATATACATCAATAATGAAAAAAAACAAAAAAAACATCACAAATAGCAAGAAATGTTGTATTCAGCTAACGATTCAGTGGACAATGTAGCTGCTGACGATCTGGTTTTGACTGGATTAGCTATTTCGCTTTGGTTGCTGACTCATCATTAGAGCGCTCCCTCCAGCCTATATACAATCTACTTGGCCATTCCTGGCATATAGTGTCTGTCATGATTATGTGCTGAAATGGCAACACGTGTTAACATGTTTCTGTACTTCTGAAGTGGCAACATCATTAAGATATCCAAATGTATAAAAGTGCCTCACTAAAGTGGCAGCATACTTCTTGTCTTGGCACCGCGTTGTTCGGTATATGGCTATACTACGATCTGTACTTCCTGTAAATATGTAGATATTAAACCTATGAATACAATCCAATCGCATCTTGTGTTAATATCCTAGATAAAGAGCATAACAGTAGCCATGTGGAGCACTAATTATTTGTAACATATACTTTGAATAACGCTTTTTCTCAAATTAAAACCTGTTTTTCAAAATTCTAATTATTTCTTTGTAATAGCTAGTAACTTTTGATACATCCTGTATTTTGAGCTCTTATTTTGTTAAAAGTAAACTTTTTCTAAATTTATTTAAAAGAAAGAATTGTGTACTAACACAAAAATATTCCAATAAAAAATTTAATTATCCCTAACTAGTTTTTTCGACATCTAAATGAGATATTTTTGTTAATGAAAAGGTTCTCAATTTTTATTTTCGTACGATCCTATGAAGAGTTCGAAATACAAATCGTTAAAAATTAAAACTTGCAAATTTAAGAAATAAAAACAACGAAAAATTAAATTAATTTATTGCCTTTATTATGGAATGATTATTTTGATTCAGTCACCCATAAAAACTTTGTTGTAAAAGTCCAAAAGTGTAATGCGATCTAAACAGCAGCAACCTTTCAAGGAAAAAATATAATGAATCAGTCCTTAGTTTAATAATTCAACAAATTAATAATTGCAAACTAACTATTATTACCGATAGCCGGATGGCTAAGTGGTAACGTGTTGGCGTGCCACGCAGGAAGACCCCGATTCGCGCCCGGGTATGCCATATCTCCTAAAAAGTTTTTCGAGGTGCTGGACCCGGCCCGGCGATTCCCCCTACTTCACCATCCAGCCCCCTCCACGGGTGTGGGTGCAGCCCGTGGTTGGACCCCCTCCACAGGTGTGGGTGCAGCCCGTGGTTGGAACTGGCCCCGCCTTTAGTAATCTCTCTGATTGGAAAGGAGCGTAAAAATGCAAAAAAGTGCGCTTCCACGGGTGTGGGTGCAACTCGTGGTTGGAACTGGCCCCGCCCCCTTACACGGGTGTGGGTGCAGCCCGTGGTTGGAACTGGCCCCGCCCCCTTAGTTAATCTTCCTGATTGGAAAGGGGCCATAAAATATGCAAAAAATAGGCTATTTCGGACGGCCGGATTGGCCGCGTGGAAATGCTTTGATAGAAAGAGGCATAATAATAAAAAAATGACAAATACTGCCACATATATATTTTTTATATTTCAAATATTTTTATATACAGTGATACCTCGGTTCACGAACATAATCCGTTCCTTGACCCTGTTCGTGATTCAATTAAAAAAATTGTAATATTTATTTATTTATTTTTTGCTTTATTAATTAATTAATTTAAAATGCCACAATACTACCATTTTCATTACTCATTGCCATCACAAAATTTTAAATTTCGTTTTTTAAATTAAATTATTTTAATCAATTTTTAGATTATTAGTAAATTTTAAAATATTTCTAGGAGTTTAATACTGAATTCTTTTTTAAGCTTAATATTTTAATTAAA
>AYEL01071652.1:0-64354 GCA_000484575.1 Olivierus martensii
TTTAAGCTTAATATCTTAATTAAATATTTACTAAATATTTTACAATTAAAAATGTTAAAAGCATATTTAATATTTTTAATTATAATTTGGGATTAGTGTATTTTTGCAGTTTTATTAACAAGTTACCATCAATATAGCTAAGAAAATTATTTTGTATTAATTTTGTTTATAAAAGTTCTGGAGTGTTAAAAATTTTTATAGTTTAAACTTTATCATTATTTTGAAAACTTCTTTATAAATTTCCAATATTATTACAGCATTAAATATATAGATACTCTTCAATTTACAATGGGATTACATTTTCATAACTCCATCATAAGGCAAAAATAACAACAGTTGCTGTAGTATGTGACTGAGAATTACCTCCCCTCAAATACTCACATTCATTTTTTATCTGAACCCAAGTTATTAGATAAAACCTACAAGGTGTGTATATAAAAATTGACCAGCTTTGAACTCAGATTCTCAGCATGATGAATAACTTCTTTACTATATGCCATTCAGTCAACTATAAAGTTTTAATAATACAGAAAAAAAGTATTTCTAGTCAATATGCTATGAAAATAGCCATAGTCAAAATATTGTAAAGGCAATCATAAGGTCAGATTATCATAAATCAACTGATCACAAGTAGAGGAGTATCTGTTTAAATATAAAAAGTAAAGAGTTTATGTTAACAAAAACAAAACTGTAAATTTGACACACGAGCAGTTTGACTAAAATTTTTTACGTCCAGATACATGTTGTGCTTAGTGCACCAATATCTTTTGGGGAATTTATGAGGTGGAATTAATAAATCCAACATTTTATGACACTTGAGTTCAAAAAATATTCCAAAATTTGTAAACTAAAAAATCAAGATCCTATGAGTTTATAAAACAATAAGTATTTTAATTAATTATCATTTAAGAATCAGAAAAATATTTTTCTGAAACAACATTTTTGGAATCAGAAAAGAAAATATTTTATTTGGTTATCTTGAAAGTAGTTAATTATTAACTTGAAAACATTGTTTTAATACAAATGAAATTATTTTAGTATTGAATTATATTTTTCATAAATTAATAATAGTATTTTTGTTATATATTGCCATGATTGATTTATTAAAAATTTATTTTGAGAATTAAAATATATGTATATAAAAAGAAATATAATTTATTGTTAAAATTATAAATATTAGACATATACAGTCAAACCTCTTTAAGCCGCCACCATCGGTTCAAATTAGTATTTTTGTTATATATTGCCATGATTGATTTATTAAGAATTTATTTTGAGAATTAAAATATATGTTTATAAAAAGAAATATAATTTATTGTCAAAATTATAAATATTAGACATATACAGTCAAACCTCTTTAAGCCGCCACCATCGGTTCAAACTAAGAAAGCAAAAATCATTGTCTTTTCTTCAGTAATTCTGATGTTCTATTTGCTTCATGCACCACCTCCAAGTAGTACCTAATTCTTTTGGAAGAATCAGGTTGACAATATTCTTGCTTTTCATCTGTTTCTTATGGATGGCTACAATTTCTGCTGTTTTTCCTTTCTCTCTTAATTTGATTTTTCTGATGACTTTTGGCTTCATCCCATTTTATGCTCAAATCATATGCATTGGATCTCTGCTAAGGTTTATAGTCATGGCTTATTTATTAACAATGTAAGACTTCTTATCGTAAATACTAAATAAAAAACTATAAGCCAAATAAGTAAGATAAACTGTTTATTCAAAAACATTTTCAGCTATCCAGATAGTATTCTTCAAATAACCCTAAGAAGCCAAACTTCCCCTAGTGATTTATTTTTGAAACAACTGCCAAATTAATAATTATTTTTAATGTATGCTGCGGTGCCACCGTCTGTTGGATTAATAATAATTTATTTAAATTTAGGAAAAATTAGGAAATTTATTAAATAACAGATAGCGCCACTTTAGCCTAAATTTAAATAAATTATTATTAATCCAACATATGGTGGCACCGCAGCATAAATTAAAAATAATTATTAATTTGGCAGTTGTTTCAAAAATAAATCACTAGGAGAAGTTTGGCTTCTTAGGGTTATTTGGATTATGTAAATCTCTAAAGTAAATGCTGATTTTTAATTAGCATGCTTCAGTTGTATTTCAACTGAAGCAGGCTATGTGGATAGTATTTGGCTTAGTTTACTTTTATTTATTATTTATTAATATCATTTTTATGCTCCTCCATTTTTATTTCTAAGCTTTTACTTGTGTATCTTATATATTTTTACTCTAGAGTCAAATTCTTATTCTTTCATAGAACTCTGTATACCTCACACTTCTTTTCTGGTTCTAATAGATTTTTATCATTTCTAATTGAATTAAAAATTGTATTACAACTTGTATAGACTAGACTTATCCTAATGTTTTCTCAATAATTTTCTTTGCATTAAACATCAGCTTACTATATTTAGCATATCTATAACTTTTTCCTTTTTGAGTTTGTTCTTTTAGTCTCAACTTTCTTTTTCAACACTATTCAGTAATTTGATTAATGAAACTATTGGAAAAAATACTATCGAAGTAAATTGATATCTTGATAAAATATTTAAAAAATTAAATACAATACTGTCTTTATCAATTATAAGCAAAATAAAATAGAAAATAATTATTATAGTGATGTAAACCTTTAATAAATGATAGCTATTTTAAATTAATTTAAATTTTACAAAGCATCCAAGTGAATAATTGCATCATTAAAATATCTTATACATATGATAGTTATTTGCTTAGAAATTTCATAAAATTAAAATATAAATGCTATAATTTATATATATATATTTTTACAATATAAAAATTATTTTTTATTGTATTTTAAAATACACTTTTATAAACCAAACTTCATGCACCATCTCCAAGCAGTATTTTATTCTTAGCAAGGAAATATCCAAACAGAATCTAGCATTGCCAAATTAATATCTTGATATTTTTTAATAGAAATTTTAATAATTTAAAAGAATTTAAACTAATGTTAGCACCTTCTTATAATTAATAAATACATTAATTATTAAAGAGAGAGTGGCACCATCTATGACTTAATGATACAATTATTAGTTTGAATTAATTTGGCAATATTAAATTCTATTTATTGCATTTTAATTGTAATTAAAAAGTACAGTATTATATTTAGTCAATTTTAATATACAATCCATTACCAATTTACTGATATAATTTTTCATTTTTGTCTTTTATTTACCAAGAAAAATATGAAGAATAAAAAAATTATTCAAATTTCATTTTAAATCTAGAATAAAAATATTGTAAAAACTCTAATTATGAGTAAAGTTTATTTAAAATACAGTCAAACTCCAATAAGATACCACCATCCGTTTGAGGATGATTTTGGCAGCTAATTGGGGTTGACAGTTTATTGAAAACATGTGTAGTATAGAAATGAAAATGAACTCCAAATTTATTAAATCAGTACATTTATATTTAGCATCCAAACTTATAATTTCTAAAAACCTGTATATTTTACAGTGTAGTAAACATACCATATATGTACAAATACTACGTGTGGTATAGAAATGAAAATGAACTCCGAATTTATTAAATTTAATATAAAATACAGTGCATTTATATTTAGCATCCAAACTTATTTCTAAAAAACTGTATATTTTACAATATAGTATACATACCATATATGTATTGTACTATACAGAAAACATGTCCATCTGCTGTTCTGATCCTAATGTACATCTTTTTACAGAGAACTCAAAGTAGAGACTGAATTCTCTGTAAAACACAATGTACACAGTTTACTGTACAGTATTTGGTATGCAATAAATGATGGAAATGATCTGGTTCTTACAATCTAAAATTTTCTACAACTTACTAGGGGAGGCCACAACCTCCATTCAACCGATTTCAATCAACTTTAATATACAAGTTGGGGCCATCTAAAAGTAACTCGTGTAGAAGGGTTTAGGTCACTATGCCTTCGTTTTTAAAAAAAATCAAGGTGAAATGTCATAATGCTGAATCGTACCACTTATATACCTAAAAAATTGCAGCTATTTCAATCAAAGCTGCACTGTAGCAGTTAAGGCAGTTTCCTGCAAAACTGAACATTGTGAGTTCGAGTCTCCGTTACATATTTTTTCCCCAAGTGAATAAATTAAAATATTACCAATAAAATTTCAGGTAGAATCAAATTTTTTTATCATACTTGCATTCAATGAAATCACTCTTCAATTACTGTTCAATTTCTTTTTCACTTTATCTCACTCATTCTCTAATTGTCATAATTCAGTGTGCATCAGATGATAAATAATATATAATATATTATTAGGTTGTTCCAAAAGTTTCTTTTGCGATCTGTGTGCAGCTATTTTTTAACTTTCTTTTTTTACAACTTTCCAATGTGACAAAACATATTCTACAATAGCTAGATGACAAATGAAGAGAATGACAACAATACCTAATTGTAAGACATAAGATTACATGTTTACATAAAATAAATATTAGTCTCACTGCTTACTGGCAAGTACATTACGAATTTTTGAGGATGGTAGAAGTAAATTTCAAAGCAGGAATATTAGTAGAATAAATACTATACGTTTTGCAATCAATCAAATAATTTATGACAAATTTTTTTTATGACAATTATTACCCAATGCATAGTGAATTATAGCAATTAGAGAGTGAGAGTGAGTGAGATAAAGCGAGAAAGAGATTGAACAATAAGTGAAGAGTGATTTTATCAAATGTAAGTATGACAAAAAAAAAAAAATTTGATTTTACCTGAAGTTTTATTGCTATTAATATTTTAATTTATTCACTTAGAAAAAAGGTACATAAGGGAGACTTGAACTCACAACATTCAGTTCCACAGGAAACTGCCTTAACTGCTATGCCACAGCTTTGATTGAAATAGCTGCAATTTTTTAGGTATATAAGCAGTGCGATCTGGTGTCATGACATTTGACTTCAATTTTTTTAAAAATGAAGGTGTAGTGACCTAAACCCTTTTAAACGAGTTACTTTTCAATAGCCCCAACCTGTATGTTAAAGCTGATTGAAATTGTTTAGTCAGAGGTTGTGGCCTTCCCTTGTTAGATGTAAACAGCCTTAAAGAGACACATGATTAAACATTAACTCTATCTCTCCCAACCACTGGTTACAAATGAATCAAGAGAGCTTTTAATATTGTATATACAGTATTGATGAAGTTCAAGATGTAAGTCACTTTACATGCTCTGGGCATATTAACGAGAACAAATGTAATGCCAAAAAAATATTTGTTTAGACATTTCTACTGGTGGATGGCATCTTATCAGGGTTTGCCTATTCCATTAACATAGGGAAGATCCGTTCCGCCAATTTCTTGGTGGTCAGTGAGGGTGGCGGCTTAACAGAGGGCATCTTATTGAGGTTTGACTACATAATAGCTAAAAAAATAAGATTTTCATATTTCAGCTTTTGATATAAATTTTATAAATCCAGTTTACAGTTGTTTAAAGTGTAATCTGGACTTATAGGGCCGATTGTTTAAACGGAGTTTCTGTAGTCCACGATTTACAGCAAAAACTGGGTCTAGATGGCGTTTAGATAAATTGCGGTTTTACGAGCATTGCAAAGACCTTGACTATACCAGTCAACGGCTAAAACTTGGCTGTTACTACAGTTCCTACACATCCCCATCATTTGAAAATTTTCAGCTAATCAGTATCTCGGGCTGTATCGATGATGTCAATAATATGTAAAAATTCCAAAACAAAATGTTTTACATTGTTACAAAATTATACATTATAAATTTTGAAAATTTCTCTGATTTTTGACAAAATTGTTTGATGATAATTATACTTAATTTTAATTACTGCCCAGCATGTAATTATAGATGGATTCAAGAGATAATAAAAATTCCAAAACAAAATGTTTACATTGTTAGAAAATTATACATTATAAATTTTGAAAATTTCAAACAATTTTGTCAAAAATTAGAGATAATAATTATACTTAATTTTAATTACTGCCCAGCATGTAATTATAGATGGATTCAAGAGATTAACTAGTTATGAATATTCATATTTACAAACTTCAAAAAATTTCAACACTTCAAAAATTTTAAACATTGATAGCAGAATACTCTAGCAACTAATATAAATGTAAAGCTAAAATTATATGGAAATATTTCAATATGGCAGAGATTATATAAAAAAAAAATCTTCACTTTATAATCAAAATTTTTTTATTCAAATCTGTAAAATATTACTAAAAACAATATATATATTTTGTGAAATATATATAAAAGGTTATTTCAGTACTTTTGGATATCAAATAACATATGGAAATATTTCAATATGGCAGAGATTATATAAAAAAAATCTTCACTTTATAATCAAAATTTTTTTATTCAAATCTGCAAAATATTACTAAAAACAAAATATATATTTTGTGAAATATATATAAAAGGTTATTTCAGTACTTTTGGATATCAAATAATAGTTGCAGAGTTATGAATCACCTGAGTCAAAACAAAGTTATATACAAATTAAGTTCACAATTCAAAGAGCACTTTTATCATTTACAGTTAGACCCTGCTTAATGCTGCTGCATTTAACACTGTTTTAATATAATGTGGTTTTTTCGAATTCTATATTTTTTTATTCATTCATTTTGGTGCAGTTTTTCAATCTGTTATACTCACAAAAATTCGAAATCATACGAATTTGTTGCTTTGATATGTCTATGCCGTCTTGCATTTCATTTCAAAGAGCACTTTTATCATTTACAGTTAGACCCTGCTTAATGCTGCTGCATTTAACACTGTTTTAATATAATGTGGTTTTTTTCGAATTCTATATTTTTTATTTATTCATTTTGGTGCAGTTTTTCAATCTGTTATACTCACAAAAAATTCGAAATCATACGAATTTGTTGCTTTGATATGTCTATGCCGTCTTGCATTTCGTTTGATATTAGTGGAGTGCAATATATACAAAAGTCTGCTGCGCTCACAGTTCATATTTATGATCGGTCATCAACGTTATTTTATAACAAAAAAAATAACAATTATCCCATTTTAGTTTTAGCTCAAATGCTGTCACTTTGAACTATATTTTGATATAGTCAAGATGGCTATATTTTCTCAAAACAAGTTTAGCCACTATTGTGAAAATTATGGATCATGTTATTTTATAACAATAAAAATAACAATTATCCCATTTTAGTTTTAGCTCAAATGCTGCCACTTTGAACTATATTTTGATATTGTCAAGATGGCTATATTTTCTCAAAACAAGTTTAGCCACTATTGTGAAAATTATG
The DNA here is from genome assembly GCA_000484575.1 of Olivierus martensii. Lineage (NCBI taxonomy): Eukaryota > Metazoa > Arthropoda > Arachnida > Scorpiones > Buthidae > Olivierus > Olivierus martensii. The sequence continues at coordinate 7,291 of AYEL01071652.1, forward strand.
GATCAGTTTATACAAAATGATCCAAATTTTGATAGAAATTCACAGGCAAGATAAAGTGTCAATGGATGCGATGTCTGGCTATCAACAGTTGCTTGCTGAACGAAAGAAAAGGTAAACGATGTTAAATGACTTCTTAACCAAAAAAATAAAAAGTGTCAAATGAGGAAGAACCTTCCTCATCACAAACATAAATTATTTACGCAAATATTTTTGGTTTCATGAATAATTTATGAATACAAATCCATATTAGCAATAAAAAAGTCTATAATTAATGTAACACACTAATAATAATATATGTTACAAAATAAAATAGTATATATATTTCTTTATTCACTGTCCTGTTTCACCTATCCCCATTAAGATTACTGGTATCTCGTTTAATGCTGTATCATTTAGCACTGGTTTTTTGGAACGTATTCCCTGCGGTAAATAGGGACTTACTGTATTAAATTCCCAAGAAGCAAAACAAAATCATTTCTAGTAAAATGTCAATGGATGCGATGTCTGGCTGCTTGCTGAATGAAAGAAAAGGTAAACGATGTTAAATGACTTCTTAACCAAAAAAATAAAAAGTGTCAAATGAGGAAGAACCTTCCTCATCACAAACGTAAATTATTTACGCAAATATTTTTGGTTTCATGAATAATTTATGAATACAAATCCATATTAGCAATAAAAAAGTCTATAATTAATGTAACACACTAATAATAATAAGTTACAAAATAAAATAAAAAATAGTATATATATTTCTTTATTCACTGTCCTGTTTCACCTATTCCCATTAAGATTACTGGTATCTCGTTTAATGCTGTATCATTTAGCACTGGTTTTTTGGAATGTATTCCCTGCGGTAAATAGAGTCTTACTGTATTAAATTCCCAACAAGCAAAACAAAATCATTTCCAGCACAAATTACAAAACATATGTTTTTAAAATTAAACAATTTATTAATTTTCAGAGTGAATATGCCATTTTTAGCATAACTTTTGTATATAAATTAAATCAATTTTACTTACGTTTCTTCCCATTAATATGATCCAAAAAATTAATGGAATCTTTCACCACACAATCACAGACATTACAATAATACCTAAAAATGTAAGCAATAAAAAAATATCTTTTACATATATATATATATATATATGAATATATTATATATTTACAAATATTTAAAATTGAAATTTTTTATAATGATACAAGCATTTAATACAATGAAATCCAGCTATAACAGGATGTCAAATTCAATTCTTATAAAAGACTGTTCAGTTTATATTGGGGAATATCATAATTATTCAAAGCTGTTGCATCCAAGAATAAAATACGAAATGTATAAGTTTTTTTTATATGTGAAATAAAATAGATAATTTTAAGTTTATTTAATTACAGATTAGAATAAGAAAGAATTAACATCAATGATTAATATCAATTGAAAAATAAATGTTTGCTGAATAATAATAAAATATTCAAAACTCTGTTCTGTTTACCAGAAATTTCAGATGCTTTTCCTAAAAAAAAAATTGGTCAATGTCAGGGATATATTTTTGTGATGCAATTTTCAGTGTAGATGATAAATGTTAAATCTTCACAACATATCAAGATTAGTAGTTGTTTTCATCAGGGCTGGGAAGCAGGCTTGAAACAGGTTAGGCTCCATCACCGGCTCCAGAGCCACAGTATATTCCAGCTGTGGCTCCAGCTCCGGCTTCAAAGTCATTGTTTTAAAACTGAGGCTTTAGCTCTGGCTCCGGCTCCATCACTATAAAAGTTTTCTTTCAAATAACCTGATCAAAGTTTTTATTCTTGTATAATGATAAAAACATTGATAAGCGGTGACAAAAATTTAAGGATTAGTTTTGAAAAAACAGTTCAAATAGAAACCACAAACTACATGATGTTAGTTGTTGTCATTTTGTTGATTGAAAAATAACGACACGAGACGAAACGACAGTCACTGTGAAGAGAATTGAATAATTAAAGCTCCAACTTTTAATTTAATTATATTTCTTTATTCTTTTTTAAATATTTTAAACACGTGAAATAAGATATATTTAAGTTTTAAACATAGAAGTTTGTTTTTTAATTGCTTTTATAACTAAGTAATCAAAATGAAGCAAATACAGTAGATTGGAACATTAAGCAGTATCATTAAAACATAAAAATATTAATAAATAAAAATATTACATCATGATTAAATACTCATGATTGAATTATGCATTTCATATATATTTTATATTTTTAGACTTGATTTTTAAGTTTTTATTTATAATAATTATGTTTTTTGTACATCTTAATTCACATTCTAAATTGTAAATAATGCTTGATAACAAGTATGTATTAGGGTCATCCACAAAGTACCATTTGGGTATTAAAAAAGATTAGCAATTTGTTTTCATTTGTATTTTATTATAAAACTATAACAGGGATGTCAAATTCAATTCTTATAAAAGACTGTTCAGTTTATATAGGGCGATATCATAATTATTCAAAGCTGTTGCATCCAAGAATAAAATATGAAATGTACAAGTTTTTTTTATATGTGAAATAAAATAGATAATTTTAAGTTTATTTAATTACAGATTAGAATAAGAAAGAATTATCAATGATTAATATCAATTGAAAAATAAATGTTTGCTGAATAATAATAAAATATTCAAAACTCTGTTCTGTTTACCAGAAATTTCAGATACTTTTCCTAAAAAAATTGGTCAATGTCAGGGATATATTTTTGTGATGCAATTTTCAGTGTAGATGATAAATGTTAAATCTTCACAACATATCAAGATTAGTAGTTGTTTTCATCAGGGCTGGGAAGCAGGCTTGAAACAGTGGCATACTGGTTTCCTGAAACCCAAAAAGCAAAACCACCTCTTTCTTCAAGAAAAATCATGTGCACCGTGTTTTGGGACTGTCAAGGAATTTTGTTAGTGGACTGGGTGGAATGAGGCACAACAATCAATGCTACAGCTTACTGTGAGACATTGAAGAAGTTATGGAATGCGATACAGAACAAAAGATGTGGACTACTGTCTGTTGAGATCGCAGGCGGCCAAAGTCTACGAAGCGGGTATGTTGCAATTAGTGCCAAGATATGACACATGCCTTAATTCGCATAGTGAATATGTCTAAAAGTAATTTAAGGTGTGTAGATTTTTTTGTAATAAAATACAAATGAAAACAAATGTAATCTTTTTTTAATACCCAAATGGTATCTACTTTCTGGATGACCCTAATATAAGAACTATTTTTTTAAAAAACAAAAGTGTAAGTTTCTTTGAATTTAGTTGTAATTTCCGTTAACTTATTTTTAACTGTTATTGTTCTAAACAGTTTATCTATGATATCAACAATGTTGAATAAAACAATAACAGTTGATCTGAATAAAATATATTTTTGTGTGTTAATGATACCACCTAATGTGCTAATCTATTTGCTATACAGAGACAAATGGAATTAATATATCAGTAACTAAAAATCAAAGATCACGTAATTTATAGATTTCAAATTTTTATCAAATTTTAAGTGCTAAGGACGGAAGTAGGTTTGTACATGATGAACACATAATTTATAGATTTCAAATTTTTATCAAATTTTAAGTGCTAAGAAAATCAGTAAAAATGCATAGGTTGCACATTTTTACTGATTTTCAAACTCTAAAGTCAGGGGGTCAGCTTATATTCAAGTATATATGGTAGATGGTTAGGAGCTGGAGCCAGCAGAAATTTTAATGACTCTGGCTCCACTGAATATGATCAGCTTAGCTCTGGCTCCAACTCCAACTCCTCCAAAACTTCTGGCTCTATGGCTCTGAGACTCCAGCTCTGGTTTTCATGAGTAAAAATAATTGCTCATAAAATTATGTATCAAATATTGGTATAATTCCAGCCCTGGTTTTCATGAGTAAAAATAATTGCTCATAAAATTATGTATCAAATATTGGTATAATTCTTGCATTAAACTTACATATTTCAGAAAAATGGTTTGAAAAGAATAAAAATCAGGAATATGAACATTATATTTTCTTCCATTAATGTATCATTACTAGTAAGCAATTTCTTTAAATGTTAGAAATATTTTATTTCAAATAATGCAGACATTTTAAATGAAACTGATTATGAAATAATAACACACAAAGAAAACTCATTACAGCCATATACTGCAAGAGATGAAATACAACTAACTAAATGCACACAGCTTTTACATTTAAATCTCAATTTCTCAGTAATTTATAATTACTACTGAACTGAGTGGACTTTGGTAGATGCTGTTCTGTAGACAAAATATAATGAATGATTTTATTTTAAAAATAAAGACAGAAACCTTAAAATTATTGGCATCTAATTTATAGTTTTCCCACATATTTAGATAATTTCATTTATTTTATATAATACGATAAATAGTACTAAAAAGAATTAACTGCTTACTTTCTAAACATGTCCTTTATGTTGAAATAATTGAATGATAAGCAGTACTAAAAAGAATTAACTGCTTACTTTCTAAACATGTCCTTTATGTTGAAATAATTGAAGGAATTAAAATATTTATCATAAAAATTATCTTCAATGGCATAACCTGTATGTTGAATATAATAACTAGTTGGCATGTCCTAGTGTTGTCTGACAATATTTTAATGCAATTAATTTAAATTATAAAAAAATAAACTACATGTATAGATATTCCCTGATTTACATAAATAACTGGGACCAAAGTTTTTTGCATAACCTAAATTGTGTATAAATTAAGAAAAATAATTTTTAATAAAAAATCTAAAAAACTACAAAACTATTGTGACTAGTAGATTACTATTACTAATATCACATTATAATATCATATTGTTCCTTGACTGAAAGGAAAACAACCCTTCTTGGAATATTATTGTATCAGTAATATGATACTTTAAGAAAAACAAATAAATCAAGTAAATACACTTATACAAGAAATCACAACAAGCACTTGAAGCAGGATAAAAACACTATTTATTATTAGATATATATATATAATATGCATTACATATACCAATAATACAATTGTTTTCCGGAAACACTTTCAACAAATTTATTATTAGATATATATAATATGCATTACATATACCAATAATACAATTGTTTTCCGGAAACGCTTTCAGTCTATTATGGCCCTCCTCAGCTGGTAATCTCAAGCGAGTGACTGTATGTAGTGCATATTATATATATCTAATAATAAATTGATGTTTTTATCCTGCTTCAAGTGCTTGTTGTGAATTCTTGTGTTATTAGAAGCAGCAGAACTCAGTTGTTTATAGTTAAATACACTTATATTTAAACCATGTTCAGACTTGTAATTTACAAATATATTAGAATTAAATTAAAAATCTAAATACTATATTTATAATTTTAAAAGGCAAATATCTAATATACAATAAACAAACAATCTAGGACATTTATAAATCTTTTAATCATTGCATCAAAGATTTATCATTTGATATTTATTAAATATATTTCATATATTTTTATAATCAATTTAGATAAAAATTATTCTCTCTTTAGACAAGAACTGATTTTGCACATTATAAGCAAGAAATTTTCATTATGTAAATGTCAGCAAAATTGTTCTGCGTGCCGTAGGTTCGCCACCACGGATCTAGGACATTTATAAATCTTTTAATCATTGCATCAAAGATTTATCAGTTGATATTTATTATTTCATATATTTTTATAATCAATTTAGATAAAAATTATTTTCTCTTTAGACAAGAACTGATTTTGCACATTATAAGCAAGAAATTTTCATTATGCAAATGCATATAAACTAAAATTGCTGGCTCAAGTCTGTTTAATCCAAAAAGCTTAAATTTTAACTCAAAAGTGATGACCAAAGCTTAAGCTTTAATCAGCAGCAAACTCCATGTCATTCTAAGACTGTGTCATATGTCAGGTCTAAGTAAGTTAGATAATACCTGTAATCTGTTTAGGACACAGTAAAATGCCCTTTTTTCCAATTAATAGGTGAAGACTAATTGATTTGCAATCTTTGCAACTATGAACTTATTTTGAAGCACATTATAATGGAGTGCTCCTATTTTATTGCCAAACATTTAAAACCAATGATTAAAAAACTGTAATCACTTTTTAAATTTTATTTGGAAATAAATTATCAAAAGAATTTTAATACTTTTAGCCTATCTTAACAGATAAAAAATTATGCCAAAAATATTGCTTTCTTTTTACATAAACTTTACGGGCTTATGGCTTTACATTATGGATTTTTACATTTTTTACAAATTAACTTTTTTAATGGAATCAATTCTATTATTTCTTTTGATTGGTTTCATCAATTACCTTCTAAATATTATTGGGTATTATATGCTAGACATTTTTGTTTTTTACAAGTATTTATTAGATACTATTTTTATTTTTTTTTTTGTGAACATTATATTTGGTGCAGTTTGGCCCAGATGACTATGTATTCTGAAACAAAAATAAAGCATAAACTCTTCATTGTGGCTATAATTAGTTGATCAATGATTAGTGGATTTTCAAGCACAATGAGATAAGTAATATTTATTAAAAAAGCCTGGGTACATGAGTTTTCCCTTAATATCTGCTCATTAATTTGAATTTTTGAAAATATCAGAGCTTCAACAATTCTAATGTAGATCAAACTTGGATTAGCACTTGCTTAAGATAGCTTGATCTCTCTGTTTCCATGCTGTTATAAACAAGTTTAACTATATAATACACAGTGTGGTTATAATTAAAATTTCTCTGTTTTGGATGGATTAAGACTATACAAATGAAGATATGGTTATGAAATTAAATTTATTCAGTGGAATATATGAATGTATTCTGAAACAAAAATAAAGCATAAACTCTTCATTGTGGCTATAATTAGTTGATCAATGATTAGTGGATTTTCAAGCACAATGAGATAAGTAATATTTATTAAAAAAGCCTGGGTACACGAGTTTTCCCTTAATATCTGCTCATTAATTTGAATTTTTGAAAATATCAGAGCTTCAACAATTCTAATGTAGATCAAACTTGGATTAGCACTTGCTTAAGATAGCTTGATCTCATTGTTTCCATGCTGTTATAAACAAGTTTAACTATATAATATACAGTGTGGTTATAATTAAAATTTCCCTGTTTTGGATGGACTAAGACTATACAAATGAAGATATGGTTATGAAATTAAATTTATTCAGTGGAATATATGAGAATTATAAAAAAAATTTTATATTCAATTTGTCCCATCACGAGTTAAAATGGTACTGCAGATAAAAAAGAAACAAGTATAGAAAATTAACCTTATATTTATTCAATTGATTTAGAAACAGTTATCATAGAAAATATCATATACTGGATAAAATATCATATATATAATATACTGGAGATAAATGATTGCATGAGTAAAAATGGAATGAAATATATCACTAATAATGCTGGCACTTACCACATAAGAGGTTTTCAGATCTGCAAAAATGATATCATATTCCTATGATATATATTTTATTCTTTAAATAACCCAATAACCAAAAGTCAAAGATTTGAAGTCTGATGTAGAGGCAGCCATGTCTCAGAAAATCCCAGGGAACTTATTCATTGTCAATAGTCTTACACAAATTGCTTCACAAGCTAACCAGTACATGGTAATATGTTCAATCTTGCATCATCATTTCAAGCAATGTGATTCTTACAGGGCAAGAATTGTATGCTGCTGAAAATATGTGCAGTATTTTTCACTTGTAATAGTACACCTCTCTCTCTGGACATTTAAATGTTTGCATTTCAAAGAAGAATGAAGAAGAAAATCTTCTAAATTAATTTATTGTGAATTCACATTAGAACATAAGGATTATTAAGAAGTTCATGCACAAATTCAAACTGTTAGTTAGAATTGCAACTTCTCATGAATTTTGCAAATTATAGCACCCCTGAAGGCAAAATATCTCTCATCTGTATACAAGTCTTCCACAGATATGTTGTCCATCTGCATGTGAACCAGAAATAAAAGAGCAAAATCAGTCCATTTGATCTTGTATGGACACCATTTCAGAATAGATCAAAAAACCTTATGAACAGTTGACTAAGTATGAATTCCTATGCCACTGTTCTGATATTGTTGACAGACTGAGTATTACTTGCTATACAAATTTATAATCTTAAACTTTTAAATTCCATTGCTCATAAAGTAACACAAATAATGTAACAAGTACTTTAAACATAAATTATTATTAATAAGTATATATATCTTACTAACAACAAATTTTCCTCCTGCTTAAAATGCTTATTATATTATTTATGTTCTTCAAAATTTTTCACTCCAATAATAGGCTTTCTTCAGATTTCTGAGCTATCAACATTCTCATAATGCAGTACTTGCATTCAACTATTCAGATAAAATAATTTTACTAAGAGCATTCATTCCTAGAAATTTGCTGATAAAAGAGAATTTCCTATTTTATATTGAAATAAATTTACATATCTACAGCACCATTTTAACAACCAATATAGAAAATTGAAATTAAAATGTTTCTTTTGATAATTCTGTTCCTTTTATTCCAAATAAATCTATCCAAGTTTCATAACCATATCTCATTTATTACTGTTCCTGAAACAGAGAAATTAATTATAATCACTGTGATTAAATTATTTTATTCAGAGACTAATAAAGTATATTTAATATTAAAAAATTATTATTTATCTAAATGTTTGCATTTCAAAGAAGAATGAAGAAAATCTTCTAAATTAATTTATTGTGAATTCACATTAGAACATAAGGATTATTAAGAGATTTAAGTTTTAAATTAATAATAAAAAAGCTAATAATAAAAAGTGTATGAAATAAAATTAGAAGACATTCTAAACAAAATTAAATAATAAACAGCTTACAAAACCAAATATAAAAATATTTTAATCAATAAAGTACTTTTCAGACAACATTGATCATCAGCACAACAGAACAGTGTTTAAAGTAAATTGCATATAACATCAGTTAAATTTATCATATAAAACTATATAAACATAACACATTAATTATTAGGTTAAATAAATATAAAAAAAAATTGTATCAATAAATCTCTTTAATATTTTTTATTAATAACTCCCTTGCTGATAGTAAAAAAAATTAGTGTCTTTGATGTTGATTATATTTTCAGAAATGTCATGTTAATAGATATTTTATTTTTATTTAATAAATTCCTTTTCCCTAGTATCAATAATCCTAGTGTCCTTCTTAGTTAATAGTATATGCTAATTCATAGTGTTATAAATGTTTTCCCATATCTCATATTGCATTGGTGCTTTTCAATCCAGTCTCTCAGTTACCTATTAGTTATACCAACGAATGCCAATTTAATGCTGCAAACAATGTCAGGGAATGATATTTTTAAATATTTTGCTTCTTTCTTGTTTAGGTCTAACTTCTTTGTCATTTCTAATGCAAGAAAAGATGTTTTTGTTGCATGAGAAGGGTATCTTTATGTAAATTTTTTCATAATTATTTTCTCAGTTCTTCATGAGATATCATGAGAATTGGTATAACCATTTGTGGTATGTTGATATAAATGAAATTAACTATGATATATATATATACTACTATAGTTTGCATATATTATTTTTAATGATGTGAGTTACAAGAAAAATTGTTATAAATTTAATTATTATTCTTGACCTGTATGTCATAAACTTTTATTATAAAATAATTTGACTTTTATTAATTATTTAAAACTCTATAAATGAAACACATTTTTTTAATTTCCTGATTAAATGTGTTCGAGTTTATTTAGTTACTATTTATCTATTTTAAATAAATAATTTGAACACAAGAAATCACAACAAGCACTTGAAGCAGGATAAAAACACTAATTTATTATTAGATATATATAATATGCACAACATATACCAATAATATATATATTATATATATCTAATAATATATTAGTGTTTTATCTTGCTTCAAGTGCTTGTTGTGATTTCTTGTGTTATTAGAAGCAGCAGAACTCAGTTGTTTATAGTTAAATAATTTGAATTTATTATTTTAATTTTATGCATAATATAGTAGTAAATGAGGTATAAAGAGAAGAAATCTTTAATTAATAGAATTTGTTACTGTTCTGTTTTATAACAAACTTGCATTATTCAAACAATATTATTTTATTTCTTTTGCAAATCCTTTTTAATTAAGAGAGAAATTCTAATAAAAATTTTTATTTAACATTTTTGGTTTATTTTAAAAAATAATGAAGATTTTATTTAAACAAATATAATAAAAATAAAACATAATTGAGAAAAATAAACACAATTTCTCATTCATGTTTAAATGTTTAAAATGTAATTCCTAAAATTAATCAGATTTTTAATCATTTGTTATGTTCATATTTTAACAATTAATAAAGAATTTACAGAACATAACTACTGTGACTAATGAGAATCAATTTATAATGTTTTGATCTAAATGGCATTCATACATTTGGTAACAGTCTGACAGTTGTTACCAAATGTATGAATGCCATTTAGATCAAAACATTATAAATTGATTCTCGTTAGTCACAGTAGTTATGTTCTGTAAATTCTTTGCAAATACTGAATTAGCAAATATTGAACCATTTTGCCTATGGGAAATATAGAGTTAAGTTCCCATGAACCTTTCCAGTCTTTTCATCCTTGCTTTATGTGTATTTTTCTGTTTAATGAAACCTCATTTTATGTATATTACAGTATTTACAAATAATTACAGTATATGCAGTTCACAGAACTACAGTAAAATCTGTCTAAGCTGGAATCCAAAGGACCAGAAAATTTTCCAGCTTAGACAATTTTCTAGCTTATGCAAGTTTCATTCTGGAATAAAAGAAAATGCATTTAATACATTTACAATACATTGTTATTGCAACAGTACATATTTGGTAATATATAAATAAAATATAGCACCAAATTATTGTATTAGCCTACATAATGAAATGGTTGTTATTGCAACAGTACATATTTGGTAATATATAAATAAAATATAGCTCCAAATTATTGTATTAGCCTACATAATAAAATGCATAGATATTTTTGAAAAGCAAATAAACTGGACATATAATGCTGTACTAGAAAAACAAAATTGAAACTAATTCAAAATTTACTTTTCAGAAAATTGACATTTTCTTTTTAAACCATGACAGACTAGTGAGTACTAGTAGTGACTATATTGCTAAAAAAATTATTTAACTTTAGTTTATTTTGAGACTGATTTGGCAATTGACAGTTAATATGAACATAAGAAACATAGATAATTTGCACTTTTATTGCTGAGTCTAATTTTAAGTTTGTATATAAATAGTGTTGCAGCCGAAAAGGATCTTTCAGCTTGTTGGTGGTATAGATTCGAGAGCTTCCATTAATTTTATTACATTTGTTGTTTTTCATCAGTTGCCTCAAAGATTTCGAAGTACTTGGATATATTCTTTGCAAGTGATTGACCTTCAGCTTCATTTTGAGGGTCTTTAGAAACACATTCAGTTTATTTTTTGATTTGACATGCAAATTTCTCACAAAGAGTCTGCTCATTCTGCTATCTTTTGCTCTCTATGTCATCCCTTTTCCTGCAGTGAGAATGTGACGAATCAGATTGCAATGATTCAGAAGAAAATCCAAGATGAGTTATCGTGCAAATTTCAAATGTTCCAAATTACTTAAACAATTTTCATTAACCTAATTACTCGAGTTTTCTCGAACATTGCCATATATATATATATATATATGGAATGTAAAACTTTCCCTCTTCCTACGTTTTAATTATATAACTTTTCCCGCTTCTTACATTAAAAAATTTTACGGAAATGTCATTCCATTTTTGGTTTTACATTTGTTTTGTAGTTAAAAATAATTCCATTTTTGGTTTTTCACTTTTGTTTTGTAGTTAAAAATTAATTAAGGTTTTTCACTTTTGTTTTGTAGTTAAAAATTAATTATTTATAAACAGTATTCGAAATAGTACTTGTAAATTAACTTTTGACAGCAGCAAGAGAAAACTTAACTAACAGCAATATGAGAAAACTTGTAATTTCGGAGATAGCCTAAATAAAGTAGGAACGAGGGAACAACTCGGAGATAGCCTAAATAAAGTAGGAACGAGGGAACGACAATCGTATTTAAAATTTCATCATCCAAGATAAAGAAAATTTCCTGGGAAACAATCCCTAGTAGTTAGATACAAGGAACAGTAGGTCACCCATATTGCTTGTCATACATCAAGCCATATGCTAGATATGTTGATGATGTGTATATAGTATGGAAAGATAATCATATGACTCAGATGATTTCTACTGAATTTACAAATGAAACTTTAGGATAGAAATTAAACATTGACCAGCTTTCAAATGACCATATGCACTTTCTTGATGTAGTTATTGCCTTGATTGGTGCTAAATATAAAACCAGTGTTTACAGGAAACCTTCTTATGCACCAGTCTTTATTCCTATATAGTCTGATGACCTTCTCCACAATATAAAATGGCAGGATTTAGGTCTTTGTTTAGAAGAGCCATCAGCCATTATAGCACTTTTGAAGAGAAACAATGAGAATTTGACTTAATAACCTAGCAAGGCCATAAGCATGGCATAAAATATATAGGGTGAGAAAAAAGTCTGTACCCTTTCAAATAACTTGATAACTATCATAGATTTGAAAAATCTGTTAATGCCAACAAATAGGAAGTCACTGTTCGTCTATCTGCTTACTATCTTCAAATGAACTGATTATGCAAATGAGGACACTTTCAAATCCTATTTTATAAACCATAACAGATAATGAAAAATTTCAAATTACAAACTTATTTGGCATTCAATTTTGAACAAAATTTAAAAAAATTTCATCAAAATCAGATGAAATAGTTCATCCAAAAATGAAACACAAACATTTTTACATGCAAAGGGTTGATACTTATATTTGACATGTAAATAACAAACCAACATCAAAACATAATATTCCAAATCAATAAATTGAAAACAGAGCCTAATCAACAGGCAAAAACTAATCAAGGATGTGCTCAAAATGTCTTCCACCAGCACCCAAGTAAGTTGAGCATGATGTTTGATGGAGTTCCTGACAGCCTTTAGTGTCCATAGAAATCTCTGTACAAGCAGTAATGATGCCATCTTGAAGATCCATTACTGTTATTATGCAAGAATGAAAAATTGTTGTGGTCTCATCAGTTGCTGTTTGTGGGCAACCTGATCTTGGATGTTTCATGGAATTGAAGTATGATAGATCTAAGTGTTCATGCTGAGGGATATCTCTTCTGATAAAATCAAGCTGCAGCAGCAATATTTGCATTAGCAACACCATAGCATATGACCAAGGCAATTATTTCATTAAGTGTATACTCAGTCATTGTACTGTACTTGTACATTGAATTGCACATATGTGAATCTGGCTTTTTATGCCAATTGAACAGGAAAATGACATTGTTGTGGAAACCTCCAGAAATTTCCAGAACCAAATGTGGAAGGGTGCATGACATGATTTGTATGTAAAAATAATTTTTGTTTTATTTTTGGGTGAACTATTCATCTGATTTTGCTGAAGTTTTTTTAAAGTATTCAGAACTGAATGCTGAACAAGTTTGTAATTGGGAATTTTTCCCTATCTGTTACAGTTTGAGATAGGATTTGCAATTGTCCTCATTTGCTTAATTAGTTCATTTGAAAGTCACCATGAGATAGTCCACCCATGACTTCCTATTTGTTGGCATTAATAGATCTTTGAAATCAAGTTATATTTGTAGGGGTACAGACTTTTCTTCCACCCTGTATAAGAAAGCCCAAGATAAACTTCAATCTGTGGCTAATGCACAAGCAGATCATGCAACTAATAGAAATATGCAGACCAATTGTATAACCAATGTTATCTATGATCTATTTCTGATATATGTGGCCAGAAAAGTAAATTGCAAATATGGATATAACATTTTGACAACAGCCTACTCTGTTCTCATGGCTTGGGATGGATAAAAACCTTATTGATTTGCTTATGAAGTCAGATACATACACTGTATTGGCAGATAATAAGATTACAAGACAGTAAAAGGTAAGACTCTTAGAACATTGAAGCAGAGAATAAAAGAACACAAATGTGATATAGCACAGGGTAATCTTGGTATGGCCTTGGCCAAAAGATATTATGAAGTTGACCTTGACATAAAATGGGATAATGCAAGATTGTAAATCTAATCGTAAGGAAGTCAATACAGTGGAGATTATATGTATACAGTCAAGAGCAAGTTTAATAGTAATGAGTGAAGCTATCCTGAGCATCATTCATTACTGTCATACCCCTAATACATTGGAGGTATTGTATAAAAAATGCCCTTTAAGGTAATATGACAGCAATATGATGAGCTGCCTATGACTGTTACATAAATTGTTCCTATAAATATACATACCTGGACATATGATATAATAATGACATAGGTATTATTATATATTAAAATTTAGAATACCAATTTTATATGTTACATTTGAATATTCTGATGTTTTTAATTTGTTTGATTTTGTATTATCCATGAATTGAAGAGGACCCAGTAGAGTCAAAAATATTTTTTATATGTATATTAGTGACTAAACTTTGATAATTAAAGTTCCTGTTTTCCTACCTAAGATGCTTGTGATCTGTTATAGTTGAAAGATAGCTGAAATTCCTGGTAGATATTTTGCCCTATAAAGCATTGAAAATGGCTTTATAAAGAATCAGTTGAAATAATAAGTCAATTTACAAACATCATTAAAATCAATATGGCAGTATCCATAGACAATGTTATACTCAATTCAGAAAAATGTGTAATAGATATTACATTTAACCCATATGTGTAATTAAAGTTTCAAAGTAATTTTAATATGTTTTTGAACTATAGAATAATTTCCTAACTACTTATCAATTTTGTGTCTTTAATGAAACATATACAGTAGTTATCTTTGTAATTGTTGTTGTAATCAAATGCACCCTATAATAGAACACAAAGCTTTAAGTTTAAATTTTTCAATTCTTAGAATTTTTCTTTTCTGTATGAATTTAATGTAATTTTGGTATTTGATTGTATTGCTGAAGATGATTATCTGATTTAGTCAAAAATGTTATAAGAAATAAGTGTATTTAATATTTCTTAACTGCAATTTAGTGCTATTTTTGTTTATTTTTGGAACTATTAATACATAGTTTATTTTTTCCAAGAAGAATAAAACTTTATATCATTTTTATTCTTTATAGGCATTTAAAGGATGTGACTGAGAGGCTTGCAGCCAGCCCCAATGCTTTCATCTTTTAATCAAATTTTTATTCTGTTATTTAAAGTTATTTGACCTTGAATTGGAACATTTATTTTAGGTTCATACTGAAAAATTTAAAGGAGTTCCATAATGTTGCACATAATATAAAAAGATTTTGTAGTCATGTCAAATTGGGAAATGCTAGTCTGTTGTACTTATTTATTTTTTAATACTTTTTGAAATACTTTTCATATTTGTATTTCCTAATAAAATCAGTATCAAGAAATTGCACTCTTTAATATAAATAAAAATAAATGACTATATTATAATTATGTATAATTTATTTTTTAAATATTTATAGAAGGCAGCCAAGAAAAAAATTTTTATACTGTTATAGAACCTATTGAAAAACTTTCAGTTCCATTAGAGAAAGCATGGAGTACATTAAAGAATTTATATATGACTAAATGTGATGAAGAATTTAATAATGCTTACATAAAGGTGAAATTACGTTATTATTAAATTTAATAATTCATTGATTCTTAATTTCCATATTTTCAAATTATTATGTATCGTTTACAGCTCCATTCTCGTATTCAAAAAGCAAAATTTCAACGTTTTCAAAGTTTGCCAATTTTTCATGCTATGAAGGTAAACTTTTTAATTTTTAGATTTTTTTTATAGTTTAATATATTGTAGATATTCTAAGTGATTTAAAAGCTTACAGATAACAATATTTATCTAAATATTCAACTGAAGTGATTTTTAGGAAATAAATGCCAACAGAGAAACTCTCTCAGAGCCACAAAAAAGAGTTGTTGATAAATATTTATTAGAAGCAAGATTAAGTGGTATTGATCTTTCTGGATATAATCTTCGTCATTTTCAAGCCAATGCAGTAAAATTGAAAGAAAATAAAGAAAGTTATAGGTAATTGAATATATTATTATTATTATTATTATTTTAGACAATTAAATCAATGTTGCAGCAAGAATGATTTAACTGGTGCCACCACATTAGATCTAAATTTAAAGGGTATTGATGTATTGAAAATTGTATATATACATATACACTATATCTTTAAAATCTTGAAAATTAATTTTAAGTTATATATACATACATTTAATTTATTTATAATTATTTTTTATTTTGGGATAAAATTATATTTCTACTCTGGATAAGATTGCTTCACTTATCACCTTCATTCTGTTGGAAATTTGTTATCTATAATAGCAATTTGTTCACAATGTAGGATACTAAATATTAAAAGTTTCTATGAATTAATATTTGATTTAAAAATTATTAAATAGAAAATTTAGTCTTTAAATAAAATTAAATTGTATCATCTGACAATCTTTTTTAAAATAGCTTTTGACAATTCCTGCTTTTTAGTAATACTTTCTTAATAATTATTCAGCTCTTGTAACTGGAAATAATTTTATTACTAAAACATTTTCGACCTTTGAGGTCCTCATCAGTACATAAACTCTTTTCATACAAATATTTTAGAACAGCAATAATTAAAATACAAATACTGTTCTAAAATATTTGTATGAAAAGAGTTTATGTACTGATGAGGACCTCAAAGAAAGATCGAAAATGTTTTAGTAATAAAATTATTTCTAATTACAAGAGGTGAATAATTATTAAGAAAATCTTTTTTAGATAATTAAATTAAATTAAATCTTTCATTTATCATTTAGATTTATTTTTAATAAAACTTTGATTATTAATAATTGTGAATTTCTGCATTTTAGTTTTATATTAATAAATACAAATAGTCATAAATTTTCTCAAATATTTTAAACATAAAATGCAAATTTATTAGCATTTTTATTGATTAAATGCCAATAAATTAACATTTCATATTTAAAATGTTTGAGAAAATCTAGGGTGGCTAGCTGTATTTTATTGATATAAAACTAAAATGCAGTGATCACAATAATAGATATTTTATTTGTATGAATTAAGAATATTTTTTTTAATCCAAACAAATCCCATATGAAATATTTAATGATTACACAAAAAAAATGATCTCTACATTTTGTTTTATATGAACCAATATCCATGACGAGTTAATCATCATGAGGTTGAAAGATGAGATTTAATTCAAATTTTTCAGAAGGAGGCCCATTAGGCCTGGACTCCTCCTGAAAAACTGGAGGTATAGAACCTGGAATTTGCCTGGATCTGCAAGATTGCAAGCAAATGTTTTTCTATACAGCTGTTTGGTTGACCATAAGATATTTATCGGAATTAAAGATAATTAGAAAATAAATTTATATTTTTTGAATTATACTATACTTTCCTACTTGCGAATTACAATACAACTTATTTTGTAACTGATTCAATATTTTTCAATATTGAATAATATGTATTTTTCAATATTGAATTATATGTATTGAATTATTTTTATTATATTGAATTATATGTATTTTTCAATATTGTAATATTTATACAAATATTAAGTCATTCTATGATTTAAAAATATTGTAGGCACAAAAAATTTTTATAAGAAAAAATTTTTTAGCTGCATTACTGTAAGAAAAAAGTACTTTGAAAGAGATTATAGTCTAATTATATAATTATTATCTGAACATTCTATCAACTTGTTGGAAAAATCCATGAATAACCAATAATAAAATTCAAATTTTATATATGTACCTAAAGAAAACTATATAAGAACTAACAAGAACTATATATAGGGCAATCAAAACAAATTACATTTTTTTAAATAAGAATAAATTTTATTACAGTGCTGTATTATCAATCACACTTTACTGACAAATCATTGACAATGATCTGATGAATTGTTAATTTTAATCGTCCAGTTAATGAACACATTACATCATGTATGAGTCATGTAATTACTAAAAATTAATTATCAATAACTAGTTGGAATTTTGTAGAAGAAAATATTTTACTGTTAAATTGGCATTCATTTTGTGTAGTACATTTACCAATTTTGGAATAGCAATAATATATTTATTTTTATAGCATTTTTTTATTTATTTAATTTTCAATATAAATAATATATTTAGTTACTAAATTTATACAGACATTAACTTTTTGAATTTTTTGATCCTTTGAGATGTAATCAATACATCAGTACTTTACAAATATTGATACTCTAATCCAATACAAAGTATTGGAGTAATTGGGATACAAAGTATCAAGTACGATACTTTTGTACTCGATACACTTATTTCAATATTTTCAGAATATTGATATTCAGAAAATATTGAAATATTGAAATTTCTCTTAATATTCTTGAATATCGAGAAATTTTTAAAAAGAACTTTCTGAACTACTATAAATATAGGTAGTCCTCAACTTACAATGGCCAAAAATTATTTTTAAAAATTCTATAATTAACTTTTCCACCTGCATATATATACATATATCACATTGCTTTTGTATAAGCATTGCAGCATCGCCATTAGTTAGTAAGCAAAGCCTTTCAACAATATGCAATAGTTACTAGTATGATTCACTCACTTCTAACTTATCACAGCCTTTAACACATTAATTGCTAATCAGCAGTGCATTTATTTCATTGCAATTTGTTCTATCTTGTCATAACCCTATCATGTCCATAAGAGAAATAATACTACTAATAAAACATTCTTAAATTTGTTTTTCTTAATTTTGTATTTATGTATTTAATTGTATATGTTCTAATAAATAATTTATAAATGTTTATGTAAATTTATACATTTTTAACTGTTTTAAGTGAAATAGAAACCTAATTTATGAAAATATAAAAACAAATCAAGAATTAAAAAAGTCCCCAACTTACATCAGAATTGACTTACAACTGAGTCATTGGAGCAGAACCTCATTGTAAGTTGAGGACTACCTGTATCAAAATGGATATTACTTTTTGTTTAACCTTTTTAATGGAAATACTATGAGGGCTGTTCAGAAATTAACTTCTGATCAGCTATAAAAATTATAAGAAGTATGGCAAAAATCATTTTTATATACAAAAAAAAAAAAAACATTTACATATCTAAAATATTTTTCCATGTATTTGCCATCTGAATTTAAACATTTATTATATATGGCAAAAATCATTTTTTATATACAAAAAAAAAAATCATTTACATATCTAAAATATTTTTCCATGTATTTGCCATCTGAATTTAAACATTTATTATATCAAAGAACAACTTTTCAAATTCCCTCATCAAAGATATCAGCTGTGTATGAATTCAACTTTGTTCATATTCCTGTCTTAAAGCACTGTGTACCAATCAATTTTTCATGTATTGGAAAAGATGATAGTTGCTCAGAGCAAGATCAGGACTGTATGAAGTGATCAAACAAATCTTATTTGAAATGTTGAAACATTTTTCAAGTACAAGTATGGTATGTGGATATGTATTGTCATGCAGCAAAATAAGGTGAAGAAGTCAGCATATTACACTGTTTCTTTTGAATGGTCATCTGAAATTTTTGTAGTCTCACAATACATTTTGAAATCAGTTATGGTTCTTTGTACTGTATCATACAGTTATTTGTTTGTCATGCTGTTTCCAGAAGCAGCATGACAAACAAATAACTGTATGCTGGCAGGAACATTGATGGTAACATTCATTTTTAAATTACTGTTTACATAATGCAAATCAATAGTTGTCAGTTAAAAACATGATGGCTTGATAGCTATTGAATCGCTTTATTCTGTTGCACATGTGCAATCTTCCACTTGCTTCCTTCTTTTTACTGCTAAAAAATTAACAGAAGTTACTTTCTGAATTGCCGTCATAATAGTGGCAGGTAATATCAAACTTTAATTTGCAAATGTTTTTGCTATTTATTAATATTGTATATTTTTGCCAGCAGTTTAGTTATTCAATAATATATATTGCATTTCTAACATAAAATTGATTATTAATTGATTTCATTCTTTACATTAAAGATTTAAAAAAATGAATTGTGCTCTCTTTTTAAGTGATATATACAGTATAATTTAGAAGCAAAGAACATTTAAGATTATCTTCGAATAAATGTGTTATTTTCAAATAAATTTTTCATAATTTAATCTTTATTAATGCTAATTAAATGAGAAAATCAATTTGCACATAAATGAATTTTACAATGTTTATCAAAGCATAGTTAATTAAGTATACTAACCAAAATTTCAAAAATTTTTTAAGTTTTTTTTTATAATATATAGTTCGGATGGGGCACAGGCAGACGACGTTCCCGTGCGGGTGGGTCTGGGAATCTTCATTCCGGTGTGGACGGACTAGCTTCCGGCGGACGATGCGTCAGGCATACGTTCCTGGGCTGGTAGTTGCTGATCTCCGATGTCTGGTACTGGTCTCGGAGGATCAACTCTTTGATCTTCTTCAAGGTCATGTAGCCTGGCCATCACATCATTTATCAGAGATACCATCTCAATCCAAGTGTCAAGAGGAACAGTAATAGTCTCAGAAGCCATCGTACTAAAGAGGTGATTAAGTTTAGTAAAATTGTAAAGTGAAAATTCTAAGTAAAATATCAAACTATGAAACCAGTACAAAACCAAAAACTATCGCAAAAGGTAAATCCCTGTTTGGGCACCAATTGCAAAGTCGCGAATTAGAACGAATGCAATATTATTAATTATAACTAAACCTAACGGTTAGCGACTCTGCAAATTCCAGAGTTCTGCCTGAGCTCAGGTCTTTTTTTCTAAGTTCTAACTTAAATCTAATTAACTATTAAACAATCTAACAAAAGTTAACGTCTAACCGGCAAAACGAAACCGGAATTTACAACTACAAGTAACGAATAAGTGTTAGATTGAAAATAACAAGACGATGTTAGAACTTACACTACTAATTGGAATGAATTCTCAAACAAGTTAACTAACAAAAAAGTATAAATTTTTTGTTAGTAAAGTTTTATTTAAACGAAATAAAGCACAATGAAATAAAAAACAAAACTTATTTAATCCAATTCAAATATCCAAACTTCACAAGAAAACAAACCATAAATACTACTTAGATTCTACTACCTCCACCTCCGATACAAACTTCAAACAATCGTCGATCCATACAAGAACTCAAATGCCACTTTCGCCAATTTTACGTCAAGACAACACCTCTCGTTATCAGACAACACCTCTCGTTTTCAAACAACACCTCAATTGGCTTGTTGGTTGCGTCGATCTTTTATACCGGATGACTTACAATCCCGCACTTCGCTCATTTGCATACTTATACGTAGCGTTGTAAAGTTATTAGCTTACAAAGTAGTTCATTCATGTCATCCTCTTTACAATTAATTTATCTACCGAACAATACGTCGATACGGATCATTCTTACATTCGCTTAGCGGACCAGTGGCAAAATTAGTTAGATGACATCATTATCCGGGACAGCTCTTCCGGAGGACGGTTCCGGTTCCGTATCACGTGATTGCTAATGACGGAGACGGAGTACGTAGGAAGTAAGTTAACTTTTAAACTAAAATATAATACGTTAGATAATAAGAAAATAACGATAAATATAAGAAAAGAGTGAATAATAAAATAAAAATAGGACAGGTCAAAGTCAACTTCCTCACAAGAAGTTTTTGCCCGAAGGGTTTTAACATGTTCTTACATAATGCAAATGTTTCGTCACCAACAAAGACGAATGGGAGTTCCTTTGTACTGTTCAATGGTTTTTTGGGATCAGGGAGATTCAGATCATCATTCAAGAGTTTATCATAGAATTTTGTGTTCTCTGTCACTCCTCCGTCAGAAACACGTCCATTTATACCGAAATTGCAGTAAATAAATTCGTAGTTTGCGTTTGCATAGCAAGTAAAACTAAACTGTTATAACCTTTATAATTCCAATTAAAAGACCCAGAGTCGGATGGTGGTGTAATTTTGACATGCTTCCCATCGACCGCTCCCAAACAATTAGGAAAGTTCCATTTACTCTCAAATTGCTCCCGGATGGAAATCCATTCTTTTTCACTTGTAGGAAACTGGAAAAAAATATTTACTTATATTAATTTATTTTATTATTTTTTACTAAATTAAGTCTATTTTTAATTTAAATCCGTTATCTTTTGCAGGTTGAATCCAGCGTGACAGCGTTTAACGTCTATTATACTTAAAATTTTTTAATATTAATTTGTATATAAGTAATTTGTATAAAGCCAAACTTACTTTGATGTAGTCTTTCTTTAATACTTTATATATAGCTGCACATGTCTCAGGAATAATTACTCCTAAAGCTTGAGGAGAAATTGCAGTGGAAAATTTCAGATCTTCGTAACTTCTTCCTGTTGCCAGAAAACGTAGCATAACGCTAAGTCGTTCATGTGGTGTGATAGACGTTCTCATAACAGTATCACGTTTTTTAATGTATGGCGTTATTAGATGTAAAAGATGCAAATAAGTTTCCCTGTCCATTCTTAAATAATTAAACCAATCACATGGCTCGAGTCTTAATTCTTTGAGTAAATTTATATGAGAAAACTTACTTCGTTTTCGTAACCAGTACTTAATCCATTTAGACCTAACCTTTTTTCTCCTATTTGCTTTTGACTTTAAAACTAACACTATTGCGGAGTGAATTAGGATATTTTCAGACATGTTGCCTCAAATTCGATTCACGAAAAATGAGAGACTGACGATATGACGGAGCGTCTGTGTGCTTTGTATAGTTCAGTTTTACCTTCCGTTTTAACTGTTCAGGCAAAACGGCCGACAGAACTGATCGTGTGTGACCGCCTATACACAGATAGACTGCTCTTGTTTAAAAGTAAAGCCGTAAATGGTGGGATACTTTCACGAATGTAACTGTACATTCAACACTATAGTAAATTGACTTTATTTTGGTAATCAGACATAGCTCATTTATTTTAATAAATATGATAAGCAGATCCTAATAGTTAATAAAAAGTGTGTAGTACCCAAATATGGGGTATTAAATCATTTTTTTATTATATATTTTTTATAAATAAATATACGTTTTCAATAATTCGAATGAAGTCCTCAAAATACTCTACTTTTCGCATTTTCCTAATCGTTTAATATTTCGAGGATGGAAAAAATAGATTTAAATACATCGATAGTGAATTGTCAAAAAAAAACCATTATTATATGTATTTTATGCTAAAAAAATGTTATGAGAAAAAATAACAAACACAAAAGGAGTGAATAAAATTTTATTTTATTGACAAAGATTATAAACAAGAACAGAATTACACTATTAATATCAAATAACAGAATTATTAATACAAAGTAATACAATATAATGTAACATTTTAGTTTACCTGCCAAATTCGATAAAATAGATGGATATATGAATGCTTAGTAAATATTTCTAACGTTTAAGCTTATAATTTGTTTCAATCTTAAATTATTACTTATCTTTAATAACTTAATTCGATACAGTTGTTGTAAATATAACAACATCAATTTCTTATTTTGAGCAATGAAAGTAGAATCTTCCCAAATATAATATTTCCTCACCTTTGAAAAGTATTTCCTACCTTCTATCATCTCGTATTTGCTCATTCTTATATCCATACGCTAAACAATATATATCAATAACACAAAAAAAAAAAATAGAAAAAACAACTACAAATAGCAAGAAATGTATTCAACCAACGGTTCAGCGAACGTAAACTCCGGCTTTGTTACCACAGCTTCCGGTCAGCTCAAGGTACTTCGGTAGTTTCACAAAGGTCAGAGAAGAATAATAAAAGTAGGATATCTATGGTATAGAAATCTGTGATTGAACCACATCCTTCAACCTTCCGGTTGATCCAGCACGTGGGTTGGTTAGCGTATGATGGGCTCTACAAGTGGTCGACGCCAGATAAAAAATTCTAATGAATATAGGGCGTTTTAAGGCCCTATCAGAGTGGACGAAATACCAGCAACTACAACCAGTAATCGTTGATAGTAGTAGTCGATTTTTAATATGTCTGATAGCACTTCTTGGATTGAGACAACTACAATCACTAACCAACAATTTGGTGAACATAGGGTCTAAAAAGTTGTCACAACTTTCTTTTGGAACCAATCTAAATCGTTCTGTAATCATGTGTCGGGCTAATCACGTGTTACTGTTACATTCAAATTGAAAATGGCGGCAGACAAGTTCGTATGGATTTTAGACTTACAAGTTAGAAAATCAATTAATTGAATTTATAAGAGATAAAGCGTCCTTGTGGAATTCAAAAGATCAGCAATATAAAAAAAAAAATTAAACGAATTGGATATGAGGAGATAGCCGAAAAATTAAGAATATTAAATCCAAACTTATAATATAACTGCAGGTACTATATTTTTAATGTCATTTCGACTGCGAGACGCCATATTGGAAGTTGCTTCAACTCAACAAAAAAGTTGGAACAACAGATCGGAAGTGTTTGATAAGTTGCTCGAAATAGACAGCTTTTGTTGGTCGTGGTTGGTTGTTGATTGAATTTATGCAGTGAAATACGGCCTTTAATCAAAATAATCTAACCTAACATAACAACATAGTGGCGGCCGGATATGGTAATGCTGTCGGCGCGCCACGCAGGAGGGCCCGGGTCTGGTCCTCGGTTTTTTCTGGATGCTGGGCCCTGCCTGGCGATCCCCGTCCTTCACCATCCGGCCCCCCTCCACGGATGTGGGTGCAGCCCGTGGTTGGAACTGGCCCCACCCCCTCCACAGGTGTGGGTGCAGCCCGTGGTTGGAACTGGCCCCGCCTTTAGTAATCTCTCTGATTGGAAAGGAGCGTAAAAATGCAAAAAAGTGCTTAGTAATCTCTCTGATTGGAAAGGAGCGTAAAATATGCAAAAAATAATCATAACAACATAGTTATGATATATTTAAGCGCATTTAACATATTGCATAACTAATAATGCATAATTAATGCATATTTATCGAAAAAAAGAAACAAGAAATTTATTTATTTACAACAATAAATAAATAAATTTCTTGTTTATATGAATACAGCTACATTTCGTTATTAATGAAATATAGTTGTATTCATTCTTTATTAATCTCTATGAACTCGTAAACCCACAAAACGTGACAATATGACAAATCAAATTATTATAAAAATTTTTTTTATAAAAAAAATAATCTGCTTTGATACTAAATATCATATTTAAAAATTTTTTCAGAATTATTATTAAAATTATTCAAATTTTCCTTTCATTTTATTAAAATTACAGAAATTCCTTAGACCTGTTTCTTAGAAAAGTTCTTTGAATTTCTTAAAATTTTATTATTACATGTTATTAAGTTTGCTTAGAATTATTTATATAGAATGCAGAACTACATTTAACAGCACTGATTAATATTGTCTATTTTTTAAATAATAAAAGAGAAATCAGCACCAAATATTTAAAATTCATATGTAAATAAAATTTTATAAATAATTGTATATTTTATATATATATTTCTATAGTTGAACTATAAAATAAAATTCCCACAGCATATATAATTTTATTTCCACAAAATTAGCTAGTAGAGTGTGTAGTTTAACTAAAAAATAATAATAATTAACTTCAGATATTAGTATAACATGTTAGATGTATATATACAAATGTTGAAAATGAGTGCAAAGAACAGGATAATCGATAAATATTGACTTTAGATTTTTCTTTTTTAACTAAAAATGAAATCCATGCAATTATTGAAGTATGAAGAGAGAAACAAATGTACAAAAAAGTTTTTAAAAATGCTTCATTATATCTTGAGAAAAAAGTGATAGTCACAGTCATCAGCAAAATTTCTCAATATAATAATTACATTTTATCCAGCAAGTCCAAAAAAGATATAAAATAATCACAAAATTTCAAAGTTTTTTGATTATTTTTTTTATAGGTATAGGTCTTTAGAAAACAAGAATTTATTATTTTCTATATACTGGCTTTTATTTTCTGTTTTAGATCATTTCTAATCATAAATTATTAAATAATTGGCTAATCCAAGTCCACTACAAGTTGCTCATATCTATGATGGAGTTGGATTGATATATGAAAGATGGGAAACAATGATCAAGCCCAGACTTCTCTTGGAACAGTTTGGACTTTTAGAACCCAGAATTGCTATAAGGTCTTTCAGGATAAAGGCAATTGTGTTATTACACTGCAAGCCAGTTTCCTTTCTTTTGAATTTGATCTGAATTAGTTCAAATTGCCAGAAATATTGAGCTTTTGTTATGCTATATTAATATACATTAATTGGAGGTTTAATGCAAAAAAGAAAACATAAGATTCCTGATCAATTAATTGTCTGCTACAAATTGGTCAGATCTATTGGAGTTGATCATTGAAGAATGGAATCTGTAGGCTGAATCTGGAACCATATCATAAAAATAAGATAAATCCAGGAATTGGTCAAAGATTCTTCAGTTACAAATTTGTTATTTTTTTCATGACTATCAGACTCAAAGAACTCTATATCATTGCATTATTTGCACATACCTAAGTCAATTTTAGATAAAAGATTATTATAAAAAAATAAAAAATTGAAAAATTAAGATGATGTTCTGAACATATTTAATATCAAACACTTTTAGTCATTTCTATGACACTGAGTTATATTATTTTGGTAATTCAAATATTTTATTATTTAAATCTGCATTAATATATATTATAAAAGAGCAATAAATTTGTATTTTCACAAATTGTAGACACTTAAAAAATGCAATATATTTCATGTACATATATTTTGATGCATAAACCATGATCTAATCAAATAATGCCTGAAATTTTGCTTATTTTGAAAGACCAATTAAGAAAATCTCTTATTATTTCCATTGATATTGCCATGCCCTGGATTTCCAAATTTCAGTTTTTATATAAATACTAAATAGATGTTACAACATTAAAGTTTTTTTTAATATAAATGCTTCTCATTTATGAATTTTTATATTAGAAACAATTTTTAATTTATCATCAATCAAAAATTTTTGAAATTTAAAACTTTTTCAAAGTTAACAGTTGCTTAAAATTAAATAGATTTTTTAAAATTACTTTTATTAAACTTTATTTTTTAGATAACAATTTTATTTCTTTAAGAATTTGTTGTTATTAATTTGTTTTTATATTTCTTATAAATGGATGAATATAATATAAAATTTTTATTTTTATTTAGGAAGAAAATAGAAACTGCAACAAAAATGTTTTCACACACAGTTTCAGATCCAAATATAATAAAAGAATTACCTGAACAAATATTATCATTAATGTCTGTTGACAGGTTAGTAAGGCAAAGTAACAAATTGAAAAATTAAGTAAGTCATCTAATAATAATGTAGTTATAATAATTAAGATTTATTAATAATAAAATAATTTTATAATACTGTATTACTTTGAATTTAAGCTGCAATAGGATTTTAAAATTGGAAAAAATAAAAATGGTTTTATAATAGGTATTGAAAAATAAGAAACATTTTTATTTACTTAAATAGGTACTAATATACATAACAAGCTTCCTAATTTATTGAGAATCTTCTTCAGATATACTCTCACATTCGTTTTTATTAAAACTAGTGGCAGGTCTCTTCTTCCAGACATGTTCTAATCAATCTTTCATCAATTCTTTTATCATCCATGCATTCTTATGTGCTTGAATTATATAACACCCTTAGGAAAATTTTCCTTGGGTATTGTTTTTTTGTTTAAAATTATAAAAGGTGGCAATTTGTTTCCATCAGCAGTTATAAACAGCATTATAAGGATTTTAAGAAAAATCACAAATTACCATAATGCTGTTCGAATTATGAATTAAAATATGGCCAGATATGACGCGATTCTATACAGCTGCTATCAAACAGCAACTGGATTAAATCAGAAAAGTACAAACAGAGGACCACCGAATAAACTGCTATCAAAGGTTGTAATACTATGCGTAGAGTGTAAAGCAAAAACCTGATCGTTGGGGAGTGGGAGATCTGGAGAAATAAGATGTAAAATATTCGCTTTGAATTTAAGCCTTACTCAAATTTTATATCTTAAAAATTTGAATAAAAAGTGTGGCTTAAATTCAAAGTAATACGGTATCAATAATAACTTTTATGTCCCATTATATATATGACTCATCATTTATAAAGATAAATAGGAAAACTTAATGTTGACAAACCTTTGCACAAAATACAACGTATGAAACTAATTAAAAAAGTTTTAGGTTAAAGAAGATTATTTGGGATCATTGATAAATATTTCTTATAAATTTGTTCAAGAACTGATGTACATCTTACAAGGGAACATCGCACCCGATGTGTCTGGGATTTTGCTGATATTTCGTCATCTGAAAGAGCATAAACAGTAGATGAAGAATCACCCCTATATTGGGGGCTGCTACTCTAGCGTTTTTGAGAAAATCGCTTTTGAAATTTCAGAAATTTTTTGTTTTACTTAAATAGCGAACGCACAGGCATTCAGTTGCATGTTGTAGTAGCGTAGTGGCTACATTGGGTTTCCGACGATCTGAGAGGGTGGGTTCAATTCGCGGTAGTTTCTGAATTTTTTTTTTCCTCTCTAAACTTTTGCACTTGTTAAAGTTTACTTTATATTTGGATTTTTAACAATTAATTAACAATTTTCAGATAATTATTTCAAATGTTTTAAGCAATCTATGAAGAATGACGAGACCATTTCAAAAATCAACAACTATGTAAATACAAAGAAAGATAGATATTTTGATTTAATTCTGATAGATATTCCAATAAAATAAAGGCACAATTGATTTTATTTATTAAAACATTTTAAAATATTGCATTATATTATACTGTTAACATAGACGTTTTCTCATTAGATATGTAATCATTATTATGATATTTATCATAAAAACATCAAAAACATAAAATATGGGTGCACCAAGAACACTGTATAAATGCAGCTATCCCACAATTACATTTGGAAGTTTTAATAATGTCGGAAAATGAAACCTGATTCATGTTTAAAAATACATTTCTTTTTTCAACTAATTTTGCTGCATACCAAGCAATTTAACATATCACGATAAATTGATGCTGACATTGAATAATGAATGGATTTTGATTGCATCTTCTCTGGATGATATTTCTCTATTAATTTCTAATAAATAAGGACAGTTTTGTAAACGCGATATAAAATTCTTTACTTGGCAAAAGAAGTAAACATCGCAAGGTTGGCATAAAGATGTACATTTTGGTGGAATTACTTTAAGCCTACAAGTTAATTCACCATTTTCATTGCAGAAGTTTTCATCATACAGTGCAGGGTTGGTTTGACCTAACCAGCTGTCTAGAATTAATTGAAATTTATTATTTTTTACATAAGATTTTAATACATTATCCAGATATTGTGTATACATCTGTGAAGTAAGTTTACCAGATTTTGTACAAGTTATGAATACATTTTTAAATTGTTCAGTTAAGCTTTTCACAGTGCGAGCTACATATGGGCCAAAACAACCAGTAGGCTCCGGCAGACAAATAAAAACAGATAATAATTTTCCTGTAACTGTAAATGAATATTGTGCACTGTATGAGTGTGTGAGTTTGTTAATTTGTCCGATCGCTATTTCAGTTTTTTTCTCCCCCTTAAAAGATAATGTACGCCTTATGTTAATCCTGTACTCACAGCCTGTTTGATCTGTATTAATAATAAAATTATGATCATATGTTTTAATTAAAGCCGCTGTTTGATGTTGAAAATTTTCTGCTGTTTTTAACATTTCTTCTATACTAGTTTTGTCTTTTACACTAACATATTTCGTAACACGTCGTTGTCGGATTCGATTGATTTGTTTGAATTTATGAGCCCAAGTGTTAGATGCTATGAAATTAAAATCTGGTGGTAGGTATTGAAAAGATGCTGACATAGCCCATTGTTGCAATGACTTTTTGTAGTGATCTGTTCTCCATTTTGTCTCGCATCCAGAAAACGTTCATATGCATATTTATTAATTAGATTATATTTGTCAAAAATTGTCCCACCTCGTTCTATGTCCTTTTCCCACGCATTTAGTTGCTGATGTCGTCTTAACAATTTTGATCCTTTTTTCTTCAAGGTTTTTAAAGTCCAATTTGGATGCAACTTCCATAAAGTTACTACTTTGATTTTTATATCAAGTGGTACTGTTTGAAATTTGCCTATCTTCTTTTCTGGTGAATACGCATCGCTTGTACTTGCGTATACTTTACTGTGAACTGGGAAGAGAATCACCATTTCCATTGTCATCAGAAACTTCTTCAAAATCGTCCGTTATTTCATTTTCTGACTGATGCATTAATTCTTCATCTTCAATAAACTTCATTTGGTCCAATATTTCTTTAATTTGAGAAAAAATAGCTTTCCCTATTAATACTGATCTAATGGATATCTTATCACTTATACTATCATTAATTAAGTTAGCCTCTTTTAATAGTTGACTGCAAAAATGCAGAGCATCAGTTAACTCTTGTTTATCATCCAAATTCAGACCACAATCACTGGAAGAACATGGTTCCTTATCCATTATGAAATACTTTCTGTATAACAATACTATCTTGTTGTCTTCTTAACACCTCTGTACTTGTATAAAGGATAAGACACAAAAGAAACAAAACTAGCAAAACAATAGTGTTGTGTATATTTTACCAATGTAATATTTACTTTAAGTTTAAAGAAAAAGAATGGATGTTTACATTAATACACTGACAGTGTGTCACTGATATAGTATGTAATAGGACGCACTGTACTCTGTGTGTCAGTCTGTCAGTCGTTTATCTAGTCTTGTCTATTTTACCTGAAAATTACTGGTATAATAAATTGATGTTATAATTTTATATAAGAAACGTGTCTTTATTAAGAGAGCACACAACAAATAGAAACAAAATTAGCAAATGCTGCTCATACAATACTGCTATCATATATTCTGCTCTTCATTGGCCAAGTCAGTATCGCACTAGCGCCACTTTGTTCATTTAAATTTTTGTCTCTAACAAGACAATACGTAAAAAAAAAACATATATTTTTTACTTAGTCAGGATAAATGCATCTTTTACGCAAATAATGTATAGTTATATTCCAGAATACATTTTATAATTATTGTGAAGATTATGTCTTACTATTGTATGTAATATTTGTAAATCGCTTAAAACATTTGAAATAATTATCTGAAAATTGTTAAATAATTGTTAAAAATCTAAATATAATGCAAACTTTAACAAGTACATAAGTTTAGAGAGGAAAAAAAAAATTCAGAAACTACCGTGAATTGAACCCACACCCTCAGACCGTCGGAAACCTGACGTAGCCACTACGCTACTACAACATGCAACCGAATGCTCGTGCGTTCGCTATTTAAGTAAAACAAAAAATTTCTGAAATTTCAAAAGCGATTTTCTCGAAAACGTTAGAGTAGTGGCCCCTAATATAGGGGTGATTCTTCATCTACTGTTTATGCTCTTTCAGATGACAAAATATCAGCAAAATCCCAGACACATCGGGTGTGATGTTCCCTTGTTAGCTGCATGTGATATAACACCATACTAAAGCTTTTTAATTATTGCTTTTGGTGAATTCGAAATAATTTTAATAATTATAATTAAGCAACGGTTTATAGATTTGATCCTGGGCATTTCAGCAGAATATTTTTTATAGATATATTTTTATTGTATTTGTTGAAACATTTATTTTAGTATTCTTAATAATTTTTAAAGTATAAATATTAACATATAAAGAATGTATATTTATATTATCCATTATTAGCATAATAAGTGGAATTTGTTAATTATATTCAAAATTTTCAAAATAATATATGATTATTATTTAAAAATAAATATGTTTCAAAAATAATCACCTGCTTTTAATGAAATACAAATATATACTTTCTGTAGACTTAATTGTATTATAAAAATATGTTTCATCGATTATAAATACAAAAATTTCATTTTTTAACTTATTATTTTTTTAGGTTGTTTATTTTAAAGTAATTTTATTTATTTATTTTTCCAATATGCATTATCATGATGTTAGATTACAGTGAGGGGAACAGTAACATATAATAATTTGATATGAATGTAAATAATGAAAAATAAAATATAAATGAGGATTATTTATAAATTAACTCAAAGAAAATATTATTTTAATATAAATGATTCAGTGTGATTAACAAGTCATATAATGCTAAGATTGGATTTCTATAATAATTTATTAATCTGTTATATATTTTGAAACTGAAATTAGTATATTTGTCTTCTTGCAAATAGATAGAATTAGAAGAATGCTGAGAATCATGATTGCTGGTAGCTTTGTTCATAGAAAATATTGTATTTTGTTAAGCAAAAGGTGTTTTCATTACAGTATTGAATAAATGATACTCCTGTGTTCAATTTTATAAACAGGCTATAAGAATACTGCCAGAGTGTTCACTGATTTGACAATGTGATCAATTGCTAAATTAGTGGACTATTTTAGAAAAACTGGACCTGTTTCTTAAAGGAAAAGCTGGTATATTTTTATTTTTGTGAAGGAAGCATAGGACCGAAAAAGATGACTTCAATATAAAGAAAAAGCACAAATGTAGGATTTAGCTTTTTATTGTTGAACCTGTAAGTGGTAACATGACACCGAATCATAAGTGGAAAAATAGGGAGTAATAAATAAAGAGTAATTAATTATGTGAAGTTTTCATTATTTTGTTAAAATAAATTCCTGAATGTATGAAACCTTATTTTTCGGCAAACTATCTATTTTCTAATCCAAAAAAAAAAAAAAAACAATAAATTATAATAAAAAATGATTTTTAATGAATTTTTTTAATAATATAATACCTCTTATCAAAATTATGCAAATAAACAGAGAATCATATTTCATTCAGTTGTGAATATTTTTCCAAAGTCAAATGTGTCTTCAGTTTTATTTGTAAACAGACTAGGTAATCCAAGATCATTTGGAGGTGGTGTACAAGTGGGGGAGGGATGCAAACAAGTGCAATAAAATCTGGCTGCAGGAGTATGAAATATAATTTTTCATTATAGAGAGTTAAAAACAGCACTCGTTAGCAGTCCAAATAAACCTTTTATTATGTTTAATCTTAACACAAGAGAAACGTTTTCAACTAAGAAATAGCCATCCTCAACTCTAATTAACAACTTATTTTGAACAAAAGACGTTCTATTGATAGAAACGTCTTTTGTTCAAAATAGAACGTCTTATAGTTCAAAATAAGTTGTTAATTAGAGTTGAGGATGGCTATTTCTTAGCTGAAAACGTTTCTCTTGTGTTAAGATTAAACATAATAAAAGGTTTATTTGGACTGCTAACGAGTGCTGTTTTTAACACTCTATAATTAAATACCTATACAAAGCAGTAAAGTTTCTCCTAATAATTTTTCAATTTCGAAGGATTCTAAATCGCATATAATATAAAATTTTACTTCATATTCTAATTTTTTTATATTTTCTGATATGTTTACTCATTTCTATTGTAACATTTTCTGTGCGAGGAAAGATATTTATTTTTTACAAAATTTTTTAATTGAATGTATAATATGCAAATTATGACAATAAATAGAATAAAAAATTTTCTCTGTCTTAACAATTAATGATAACAAAGAAATGTGCTGTTTTCCTTAAAGAGAAAGGTTGAAAGTTTAGTAATCACTATATATTGCAATACTGGGATTAGAATTTGTGATTTGTGCATACATCATTTCCAGCTCTAGCATAATACTCATTTCTTCAAATATCGTCAATTATTTTATCTTGTAATATTTATTTTGCAATTGTATTATTTGTTAAGCCATTTCAATCTGTTTTTTTGAGAAATTATTTCAAAATTTTTTATTATATATAAAATAAAAAGATAGCTGTATGCCAGAACAGCTTTATCATTATTTAAAACTTAATAAACAACTTAAATAAAGATATAAAAATTAGATGAAGAATTTATTGAAGTATCTAAGAATGAAGAAATTTATCAAAAGTTTTCCTTTGAAAATATGATTAAAAATTTAATTGTTTATTTATACATGTGGCAAAGCAACACAAAACTGGTGACTACAGCACCATGAAACAATAAACTATTTTTAGGGCATATGATAGCATAAACAGGGCCATACACATATAAGCATAAACAGCCTATAAATAGGTTGTAAATTTCCTGGTTATATTTATATTTCCTTTTCATCAGCCAGCATAGTGTATTTTATCAGTTGTAGATCTGTTTCTTCTAAAACCTGCTTGGTAGTCCCCACAATTCTCTCAGCATAAGGGAGTTAATCTTTGAAGTAGTATATTTGAAAGGATTTTGCATGTAGTATTAAATAGGGAGATACCTCTGCAGTTTTAACCCAAAAAATGTTCTAAAGAAAGGGAATAAATTAGACTATAATAGCGAGTTTGCGCAAAGGTATTTTCCGTTATAAAAAGACCTGTTATAACGTTACTTTGCTCATTATGAACCATATTGTTATAACTTTTTATTTTTTGTGTTTTTAAAATATATATGTAATGTATATTTAAATATATTGGTAAAAAAGTTAATATCTATTAAACTATATAAATATTACAGAATTCCGACTATATTAAAATATTATAAGAAAAATAATAAAAATTTTACTTTCGCACATTATTTATTAAAAATAGAAAACGACCTGTATATTTAATACATTTTGTTTCTATATAAATATTCATTTCTCGAGTGAGCACGAGTGTATATATATATATATATCGCGTAAGTGCTTACTTCTTATGGCTTATATTTGACTGTAATTTTTCATGTGCAGTATTTGTCATACTTTCCTGTTTTACTCCTGGTATATCGATTAACCTGCTTGGATTAATCAATATAACCGAGGGGGAAAATAATAAAACATAAAGAACAAATTTGCGTTAAAACTAGCACTCATCATATATACAAATAATATAAAATAATCTACACCAAACTTATTTTCAAATCTTTTTTTATATTTTATTAGGAAAGAAAATATTATAAATGTTGGCATTTCTATGAAAATTAAATAATTTTTATCTATAATTCGCTTAGAAATTATCGGTACACGCCTATATATTCAAACGGTAAATATCATAATTAAGATTTTTTAAAAATCGAATGATAGAAGAGTAACTACCTATAATTACCTTCTAAACTTCTGTCTGTAATTTCTCTATGCATTGTCGTATTCTGCTGATAGGTACTTTCATTTGTTTAGTTCCTTGGGGATATTCGATGCTATTCGTTGGTGAATGAACGAAATGGTAAGTATCTTTATCTTCTTCCTAAGTTAATAATAAAAAAAATTAGTAAAAACTGTCGAAAATCGGTAGATAAATCTTTCTTCTTAAATTGAAAATACTAGCATTTAATCCTACCTCTATTTTAATTTCTGACATTTGATTGCTTGTAAATCCTGTTTGTAATAAACTGTTTTCTAGCAATTTTTCTTCTCCGTTCTTTATTTTGTAATCTAAAACGAAACGAATTTAAATTGAACTATATATAGATTAAGCTTACTTCGTTACACGTTAAATGCATTTTGTCTGTCAGACGTAAAAATCAAGAGGTTAGTTTGAAAGAAAAAAAATAAGAAAATAATTTAGAAGAGGCATAAATGTATCTAATAAAAGATATCTGGGAGCTATATAATTTGATGTCAACCGGATTCTTTATTAATGCAATCTTATCATTATTGGAATTATCGGAAATTCAGAAAAGATTAGAAATATTGGTAACTTATCTCTAATCTTCTCTTTGTGCGTGATGTAAAGACGTTGTTGTGAAGCAAAGCTTTCATATTCTTTTATAGTCTATATATAGAATAAATACGCATCGTTTCATCGCTAAATCTAGCTTTTCTTAATCGATTTATTTAATATTAAAATATGATTTTATATCAATAATAAAAAACACATTTTTTAGTTTAGAAAACGACATTTCTAAAATTAGATGGCAAATTTTTCATAATTGTATGTTTTAATAAAGGCCGCTGCATCTTCCTCTGTTTAGTGGAGAAGAAGAAAGTAAACTTCGTTGAATAAATAGAACTAAAAATTATAAATATGATAAGTTACTGAACTGTAAACCGTTTTAAAAAGAAGAAAAGGAACTGCAGAAAAATAAAAAAACCGTGTTAAGTAGAAGTCTAAACAAAATACGATATTAAAATAAATATAATAAACAATTATTTATCAATGAAATATTTTCTCGAATACCTTTTTTTATTGGAAAATTTCTGGATCTATGCTTGTTATAAAATTTCCAAGCACTCCATAAAGTGGAAATTTATAGGAAACTCGAAAAAATAAAGGATAGAAAGTATTCCATATAGATTTGTGATTTATGAAGCATCAATGTTATAATATAATAATAAAAAAATGCTGAATATTGCATTATTTTATTTTATATTCAAATTGTATTACAACATTCTTTCATTAGTATGAATTCAAATTTTTCTTCTTTAGCATTATTTATCATTCTAATATTTGTTCTTGTTTTTTCAACAAAAATAATTGCTTTTTAAATTCAATTTTGTACGAAAAAACAACTACGAATTATAAAACAGAATAATCATGAAAAATTACTTTATTTACTTAATAAGCATATTTCCAATTTTTTTAGCTTTTTTTAAAATAAAATATTCTTAATTAATATTTATTAGCACTCGATTTTTTTATTCGATATAAAATAATGAAACAATAGACGAAAGAGAAAATTAAGTGTTATACTGCTGTTATTTAGATGTGAAAATAACTTAGTTTCACTCGAGCTATATATCGTATCAATAATTAAATATGAATCTCAATAATTAACCTAAATTAAATATGTAAATAATGATGAATTAAACATATATATATGTTCGAAGAAAAATTAAATAATGAATACACGTTACAGAAAATTATCTATGCAAATGAAATATTATCATTATTAGAAAGCGAACTCGACTAGCTCAAACGTTTTATTTATATCAATTAGAAGTACTCGGTTGGAGAGAGAAAATTAATTTTAATTTAATTTTCATGATTTTTTTCTTGATAAATCAATAACATGAGGATATACAGGCAGTCTGTATTAATTTATAACCACAAAATTAGTTAATAACAAGCATTTGCAGTTCGACATGATTAAATATAAATTAATCTGAATTTCGACTAATATATCTCTCCTGATATCTATCCTTCTTTAATGATGTAATCGCTTTAATTTTTGCCATTAAATCAAATTTATATAAAATATTTAATCGTTTAACCAAATCCGATATTTTTATCAAATTAAAATTTTTAACTGGAGTAAGAGTTTATCTTAATTAAAAATTAATTTAATTGCGCACATCTCATAGATTTAAACTCAGCAAGACTATATTTAGAAAATTTATCAAATTTATATGCATAATTTAGATTTGAAATTTGAATATAATGTTAATTTAAGTAATATACATGTGTTCAAGTTGTTAAACCATACTTGATGTTAATTTATTTTATGAAAATAAATGCTAATTATTCGATATTTAATCGCACGAAGTCTGTATAAAAATAAACTGGTTTACCTGTATATACAACAGTAATAATTTATATATATCACAAAATTATTGCATTGTTACGCAATAAAATATTTTATTTTTATTATTTATTTATTTAATTGAAATTAATATATTTCGCTCTGTTTTTCCTTAATTTAATTAAATTTAAAAATATATATTTAAATAAAACTGGCATTACGAGAGATCAGAATAATTTGCCAGATTATCAAATTTTAGCAATAAAATTAAACTTTGGAGATTAAAACTTTCTGTATTGAATTATTTGATGAATGTCGACTAACTTCCCTTACAATCACTCATATATTAATGATACAACTATCAATAGTTCAGAAGTTAACAGTCTTTTAGCATACACTAATGGGCCCTTTATCAACAACATTTCGGGGCCCTCGATCGCATGGCATTTTGCCACGCAGGGCATATATTGTACGTTATTATCGTTATTTTCTTTTTCTATAAATAGAAAACATGAAAACAAAAATAATATTAAAGTTGCAAAACAAAATCGATCGAATTTTCAAAATAAATTTTATATATTTATATGTAAGTTTTATTTTCTCACTTATTCAAAACCAGAATATTGTTTTATTGTAAAAATGATTATAAAGTGATAGAAATGTAACTAGATTTTTCTGTAAAAAAATTACATATAATTAAAGTAATAATCATAAAATATTGATTTTCAATAATATCAACATTGAACATACATATTCACAGGCTGATTTTATTGAACTGTTACATAAGAGCTTATTGAAGAGGTTTATATTAAATGGCAAGCATAGTTAATACGAGGGGTGATCAAAAAGTAAGGTTATAAAGCCTGAAGTGAAAAGTGTACATTTTATTTCATACAACCAATACAGCCAACTGATAGTACATGACATAGTCTCCATATCGGTTTAGGCACTTGTCGTTCGTGGGATGAGTTTGAGTATTCCCTCATGGTAAAAATCCTGTCCTTTGGTGTTCAGCCACATTGTCGCGAAGTGTTTCACCTCCTCGTCTGAAACGAATCGTCGGTCTCCTAGGTGCTCTTTCAAGTGAGAAAAGAGGTGAAAGTCGCTTGGAGCGAGGTCCGGGCTGTAGGGAGGGTGTTCGATGATGTCCCAGTGAAACTGCTTCAACAGCGTGGTGGTCTTCTGAGCTGTATGAGGTCGCGCGTTGTCGTGAAGTAAACTTCTACCAGCTGCCGGTTAATTTCAGCCGTGGTTACATGTTTCGCCCACAGAAATCGAATAACTGAGCGGATTTCTTCGCGAGACCAGTTTTCCAAACGAGTCGCCATTTGTGTTAACCTACAACTAGCGCTGTAGGTGGCGGGTGGCTGAAACTCTGCACAGTTGCCGTCCGCATGTATTAGAACAGGGGTTCCCAAAGATTTCCTAGGTGGGCCAAATTGTAAATTCCAAAATATTTGGCGGGCCAAAAATATGTTCTTCTAATCTGTTTTTCTACTTTTTCTACTTTGAGAGGGACAGAAAATAGCCTCGATTTCAGCATGTTTATATCGTTATAAATATAAGGGAAACAACTTTGATGCGCAAACGCAATTTATAATGTTTAATTTACGCTATGTGTAATCTTGTGACCATAACGGAAAATACCTTTGCGCAAACTCGCTAATACCTACCTCTGTAGTTATTACAGTATAATCTATTCTCTTTCTTTAGAATTGAGCAAATTATTGATTCTTTCCATTGGAATGGTAATTTTTCTTTATTCCAAACATTGACAATTAATCTATGAATTTCTTTTATCAGAGTTTTGTTTCCATTTTTGATTAGTTTAACTGTTATGAGGTCATTCCCTGGTGTTTTATTGTTTAACTTTTTTATGCTATTCTGTACTTCTTCTATTGTAAGTTCAGGGATCACTATTTTGTTTACCTCAGATTGTGTACTGTTTATGGGAATATTGTCCTCTTTTTGTTAAGCATTTAAGAGTTCTTCGAAATATTTCTTCCATCTCTCTAATATTTTTTGTTGGTGAATAATTAAGTTTAGCTCTTTATCAGTGTGTCTTGGTTGATATCCTTTTCTCCATCTGTCAACACCCTTGAACAATTCCCTTATGTTATTAATCTTATTGTTTGTTTCTATTTCCTCAAAGAGGTCCTGTATATATTTTCATTTCTTTCTTCTTATCAGTGATTTTGTTTCCCTAAAATACTGTTTATATGTTTCATAATTTTCTGTTGTTGGGTTCTGTTGCCACATCATCTAATATCTCTGCTGTTCCATTATCTTTTGTTTATATTCATCATCATACTATTACTTCCCTTTTCACTATACTTGGTTCCCCAATATGTTGGTGGCTACTTCTATTATTGTCTCTCTTACATTAAACCAATATTCATCTATGTCAGTAATTTCTCCATCTCTGATATTCCAACTCTTCAGTCTTGATTGATATTCCTGTCTATCTCATTGTCTTCAACTTTTTAGTAGCAACTCTAAGTATGAAAGATTTGACTTTATTAAGATTTGACTTTGTGAATAGACTTTCTTTTAGATATCCAATCAGTAGCAAGTGATCAGATGCAGCGTCAGCTCCTCTGAAGGATCGTATATCTGTGATTGATGAATGTCTTCTTTCATCTAGTAAGATGTGATCAATTTGATTAAGTATTTTGCTGCTAGGAGATATCTATGTATACTTATAGATGTTTCTAGTATTTCTGGGCGAGAATTCCTTCTGCCCGTTCCCAGGAATTTTTTCGTTTTCCTGTTCCCGAATCCCGACAAACTTTTCTTGGGAAATCAGGAAAATTGGCTCCTAGAATCCAGTAGCACTTAAAATAGGAAATAAAAGTACCATTCACAATGTATCTTTTAGAAATTTTTCTTATTTATCGCTATCTAAAGTTACGTTGTGGTACAATATTACACGCCATTAGAAATACACGTGCGACACCAGAATCAGATAACACATGACTATCTAATTTTAGTTTTTATAAATCATGCATATTTTATCAAGGAGAACAGAAAACAGTTTGTGTTTACACAGAAAAATATTTATTTTCACAACCCAAGATTTGATTACAAATTCATCTTCAGATGAACTAACTAAGGAAATCTAAGATAGCTTACCTTAATATGATATTATAGCCAAATCCTGAATCCTGGGCTGTGAAAATAAATATTTCTCTATGTAAACACAAACTATTTCTGTTTTCCATGATAAATAGTTTCCATAAAGTAACTGCCGATACTGTCAACCATATTCGATCAGTTTGTTTGCGGCTTACGATTTGGTTAAATAAAGTTTGCAGTAATTACATTGTTTATATTTTGAGAAAAACTGAAATGTAACAGAAATCTAGTCAAAATGACACCATAGTGACCTTTGTTTAGCTCTTAGAACAAGATATGCACTAATCATGAAATTCCGGTCAATCTCCATTTAAGAAATTTTATTTACTCAATTTTTCCTCTGATCTTTCACAAATAGGAGTGTCTCGAAACCTCTGAAAGATTGGGCTGGGTCCACGAACCCCGTTTGCCTCACCTTCTCTACGGCTTTTATTAATATTTACTATTATAACCATTATTGCAGATGATCAATGAAAATTAAATAAAAAAAATTATTTCGGGAATTATCGGGAAATACGATTTCCTGTTCTCGATTCCCGAAGGTTCCAAAATGTCGGGAATTTGGAAAGAAATTTTATTTACTCAATTTTTCCTCTGATCTTTCACAAATAGGAGTGTCTCGAAACCTCTGAAAGATTGGGCTGGGTCCACGAACCCCGTTTGCCTCACCTTCTCTACGGCTTTTATTAATATTTACTATTATAACCATTATTGCAGATGATCAATGAAAATTAAATAAAAAAAATTCGGGAATTATCAGGAAATACGATTTCCTGTTCTTGATTCCCGAAGGTTCCAAAATGTCGGGAATTTGGAAACCCTAAATATTTTTATTAGAGAATGTGATGCTTTTGATGATCATATTTTTTTAAAGTTGCAAATATTATGAATCTGGTTCCATTATCATTGCTTTTTGTATGTAGGTTCTCCTTTCCTATCATAGGATGCCAGGTATCTTCTCTTCTAATCTTTGCATTTAAATCTCCTACTATTATTTTCTTATCATAAGTTGGAAGTTTGTCAACAAGATCATCTAAGGATTAGTAGAACTCTTCCTTTATTTCTTCTCCTTTGTCCTCTGTTGGCACATGTGCATTGATGAAGAAGGTGTGCAATTTTCCTTTATTCTTTATATAGGATAATTGTCTATAATGAAATTAGTTTTTATAATAGTGTTTAAATGTTTATTGTTAATAATGAATCTGTTCCAAATTCATGTTTTTGAGTTCCTCAATAGAAGATTGTAGAGTTTTTGGTTCATATATGGTTGTTCCCCACCCATCTAACTTCTTGTATAGCTGTGATATCAATATAGTATCTTTGGATCTCTGCCAGTGTGTTGTTTTAGTGCTCCAGGTCTGTATAGGGTCCTGACATTCCACGTTCCAAATTGTAGTCACATATTTCTTTTGCCAGGTTGTCTATTCATGAAGGCATTCCAGTTGGTCAGTTTGTAAGGTTTTGTAACAAGAAGTGATTTTTACAAGATAGAGTTGTTAACCCTATGCTCAACCCCCACCCTGGATGACCAGGGGCTTTGCTTGCTTGGACAGTAATGTCTAACCAAGCAAAGCCCTTGATTCCCCAATGGCCAAGGTGGACGTCCACAAGGGAAAGATCTGATGTAACTATTATTTTTAATCACTTGTGTATTTCAGTGTGTTCTAATCTTATGAGTAGAGATCTAAAGACAGCCATTTTATATGATCAAGGATTGCTTATTTCTTTACATAAAAATATAGAAATATATGTTTCTTTTTTATGTACAGAAGTATGATATTCTTCATTTTCAATTTTTATGTTTAGGTCCAAGTATGTGATCTCACTCTAGCTTACTTTTTCTAATTCTAAACCTAATCCTGAAGAAGGCTTAATTAATGAAACCTACTACTATTAATGATTATAGCAATCATTAAGAGTAATTGAAAATCATTACACTCAAATTAATAAAAATAAACGAAAAGTTATATGATATGCATTAAGCCACTTGGCAGTAGAGATTGCTACCAGTTGATATGTTGTAAGGGAATTTGCAGGGTTTCATTTATGTAATTATGCCAATGCCAACTACATAACTCAAACCCTGCAAATTCAGTATTTAAACAAAATGGGATTTAATTTACAATCAAATATTTAAATTATTTTTATGTTTAATATTATAATAAAGATAAATATTATAAGAATAATTGATTTTTGTACATACAGTGGAAAGCATGGTGTGATTCTATTGTAAAATTTGGATTTTTAGTTTGATTCTAATTTTGATCATAAAGTATTTGAGATATAATTAGAAATGAAACATTTATAAATCTTTCAGATATTGTATCTAAGATACAAAATTGATAATTAATATCATGTTTCATAAATATTCTAAATTTATAACCAGTTAAGACAGAAATTATTTGATATTTTTTCTTTAAATAGATACCAATTTTGTGAACTGTATCCAGGATTTTGTTTATAGAACACAATCCTGAAATAGATCCCATTAGAGTGTTACTATAATATATATGATCTACTACAGTTCTAAAATACCAAAATTCAAAACACATCTGTTCCCAAGGCTTATGAACTTTTATTTATAAAATTGATTTAAAAATATATATATAATTTATATATATATTTATGAATATTTTGATAATGATCCATAAATTCCGGATTTTGAATCAAAATAAAACATTAATCATTGCTAATTTATGATAGATAATAAATTTATAATTAAAAAATTCAATCGCTATTGATAGTATTTCTTTAAGTAAAACCAATTTTTTCCTCACATTTCTATAATACTGTACCAAACTGGGGTATTGATACTCTGTTGAAATATACAGATTTTAAATCAGCATTTCTCATACATCAGGAATTATACAATATTGAAAATTTTTATTTTTATTATATTCCAGGATTTTCAGGTTATTAAATAAAGTAAATTAAATATTTTTTTATTGTTTTAAATTGTTATATTTTAACAAAAAAATATTTATTTTATGAAAATAGAACTAATCACAGACGAGGACCTTGGATAGTAACTTTAAATTCCTTTATTTATTATCCATTTATGGAATACTGTGAAGATCGTTTAGAAAGATGGAATGTATGGCGTGCATTCAATTCACGAGGATCAAGGAATGATAAAATTTTAAGTTGCAGTCTTGAAATTGAAGAAATGAGAGATCTCAGGTATTATCATTGTACTATATTTTCTTTTTAGAATATATCAGTGTTTTTTAAAAATACAAATAAACTTTCATCATCATTTCTGAAGCATTAACATTAATAGCACTTGAAGATTATTAACCCATTTTATTTACATTCTGAAAATAATCTTGATATCAATGCAATTTTTAAATTATTCCTAATATATAATTGAAAGCATTATTAACTTAACCTGATGATTGAGTAGTTTGATTTTTACAAGACTCAAAATGCTATATACATCATGAAAAAGTTATAAAATTTTTTCTCAAAAAAATTGATTTAATACTTTAACTATTTTATTCATTTCATTTGCATCATTGATATTTTTCAAAGCTTTTAGTTTTTTATGAAAAATTATTTAAATTGTAAAATCTGATACTACTAGTTACAATCAGTACAAATATATAAAAATAAAATTTTTTGCTTTGTAATTTTAAAATGTAATTATAGATAGTTACAAGGTTTAAGAGTTTCTTTTTTCAAGTACGAAATATCATCAAAATTGAAAATATGAACATTAATTGCAATAAATAAATGCCAAACATTCATAAATATGGAATTTCAAACTTTATATATAGATATACAATACAGTATAAGAAGTCAAAATGGCAAACTGAGTAGTGAGTGCATCCTCTTGCCACATATGATTTCACCAACACATTATGCAAATAACTTTCTTTCCTGGATTATGCCTAAGACAGTAGTTAATCTGCATACAATAATTATGAATAAAAACTCTTTTAACATTTATATGACATAAACAAATAAATTATAATAGCTTTTAAAATTAATTTTTTTATTATGTTTTCATTTCTTTAAATAAATAAATTATTGTTTAATCATCAAATATTGATTTTGTTGATTTTTACTTAATTTTATTATGGCAAAATTTTATTGTTGAGAACAG
The DNA here is from genome assembly GCA_000484575.1 of Olivierus martensii. NCBI lineage: Eukaryota > Metazoa > Arthropoda > Arachnida > Scorpiones > Buthidae > Olivierus > Olivierus martensii. The sequence goes on from AYEL01071652.1 coordinate 52,155, forward strand.
AATACTTGCTTTTAACATTATATCTGTGGGAAATTAATTCTCATTTTACAAGTTCTTATTTTATGAGTGTATTCCAGGAAGAAATTACTTGTAAAGTTAAGAATTAGCTATATGAATTTGCCATGTATTTTTTCACCATTCTGCACCAAATAATATTTTGAAAATTTATTATAGCAAAAAATTTAGTTTTTCATTTCATTAAGTATTTATAATATGATTATAAAAATAAAAATCAGAACTAATACTCTGTCTATCATTAAACAAAAATAATAACTTAACACAGCTCTAAGACAGGAAAAAATATATATTTATTAAAATTAAAATGTTGTAGTGCTTTCGATTATCTACAATCCTTTTCAGCTACTCATTAAACTAATTACAAAAAATTGTTCTAAAGAATGCAACATTTCACAATTTAAAAATATTGTTGCTATAGTAACATAACAGAAATTAATTTAATCCACAAATTTTCTTAAAAATTAAAATTAAAGTTTGCATCGTAAGAAAAACATAAGCAGAACAATAAAAAAGAAAATCTATAACATATTTAAAGAAATAAACCAGAAATTAACATCTAGTTGTTATTATTGCACCACTTCCAGGCATTACTTATACTTGCGGGGTCAAGTTTATTAATCGGCTTCTTACTTGTGTTGCGCTTAGTATAGATCGTAAGTGTTTCAGCAATCCTCCCTCTCATAGGGTCGTATTCCTTGATCAATAGTTTGGCATCATTCCATTTAACTTCTATGTCAGAGGTGAGCGCTTGTTGCGCAAGAGCTGTTGTAGAAGCATTGCTCTGTATATCCTTCATGTGTTCATGAATGCGTTTTTTTAAGGGAACGAGTTGTATAGCCTATATAATTGCCATTACAGTCATTGTCCTTATCGTAAATTGGGATTTGATATACTCCTGGAAAATTAAATTTACTAAGCTTATCTTTATTGTTTCTCAGCAGATTAAATAGAGTATTTCTTCTATTGAACACAATTCATTGGCCTGATAATATTTCAAGTTTTCTTTTATACTTTAATGTAATAGTATTAATATCTAAAAAATATGTTTTTTTGTCCACTTCTACTTTAGGATCATTATTTCTTGTTTTGCATTTGGAAATTTTATGTCATGGTCGTTTGATTGTATTCCTTGCATATCCGTGTTTTATTGCCTGTTGTTCGATTCAGCTAATTTCTTCTTCTCTGCTTTTAACTGTTGTGCAGTGTGTCAAAGTTCTTTGTAAAAGGGCTCTAAAGACTGCCATCTTATACTGCCAGGGTTCTTTGGCATCTGCTCTCAAAAATAAAGGAATGTATCTTTTTTAAATATAGATAAAGCATACTCACCTAGGTTTATTTCAATGTTTATATCTAAAAATTCTATTTTTTTATTACTATCTCTTTGTTTAATTAGATTTAAACCTAAGGCCAGATCGGATAATCTCGTTTCAAAATCTGTTACATAATTAGATTCTTCAGTTATAATTAATATATCATCTACGTATCTCTTATAAAGTTTTATTCTATTAATAATCGGTGGTAGAGCTATCTCTTCTTTACTTCTCACAACTAGTTCTGCAAGGACTCCAGCTAAAGGGATTCCGATTGGTATGCCCGTTATTTGTAAGAAGAATTTATTATCAAACTGGAAGTATGATTTGTGGATTATTAAATGACAAATAGATCTTATCAGAGCTGGATTGCAATGCTTTTTTGGGAGATGTTTTAAGAAAAACCTGTATAACAATAAGCAGGCTGGTTCTAACTTAATAGATGGATATAAAGTTTTAAAATCGTAGACTTCTAAAATTTCATCCAGTAAAGGGCCAACTTCTAGAAGCTTATCTATTAATTCTACTGAAGATTTAACAGTCCATTCATAATCTCCCATTCTAGTCATACACCAGTCTGCTATACGTCTAAGAGGTAAGTTGGAGCGAATCTTTTTTCGACAACCAGTCGGGCTTCGATGGGATGTTTATGTCTTTTTATGAAAGCGAAAAGCCTAGGTGGTTTTGGCGATTTAGTATACGCTTCTTTTAAGAAATTTGGTAGTTTTGGGTTTTTAAGTATTTTGTGTACCTCATTGTCTAATTTTTCTGTTGGATCTTGATCTATTAATAGACAGTTATTTTCGCATAAAAAGTTATCAATGAACAAATTATAAGTACTTCTCTTCAGTAGGATCATGATTTTACTTTTATCGTCATGTGCACAAACAATATTATTAGTTTCCAGCCAATCTTCTATTTTCTTTATCCTTCATTTATGATTCTCTATTTCTTTGGTGTTGGTCTTTTTAATGGTTTTTGCTAGTTGCCATCGAAGTTCATCAGCTTGTACTGGATCGGTATATTGCAGTAATGGTTCGACTTGTACAGCTATCGATTTCCATGATGGAAGGTTTTCCACCAGATTATTAGGGCCTATTTTTAATACACCATGTATGAATGGAGGAACAGTTATATTATCTAATGCTATGTAAGTTGTTAAGGCAGGACACAGTTGTAAAGGTTCAATAAAAAAGAAAAAAAAACAAAAAAAATTAAAAAATGGGTTGCTAGAAGCACCTACCATGAGCTTGTCCGGGATCTGCCATCTTGAAGTGTGCATGACGAAATCTTCACATCGAGACTGTTACGTATGTTTTGAATAACTTTAATTAATTATTGTTTTGTTTTATATTTGGAAAAAGAAATAATAATCGATTGTCAATTTATAATAATTTATTTATTACAAGAGTTTAAAATGTAATTAAAACATTAACAACAGTATGCAAATTTTGACAAGATAAAAGCGACGCCTAGGAAGCATAAGTGTGGTCGTCCTCTGGAGCTGTATCGTCTTGCTGTTCGTCCTTGTCAAGTGTTGGTCCGTTGTTTGGTGAACTGTCGTCCAGTGTTGGTGTTGTTAAAGTGTTTTGGACTACTTGTTGGTGGACTTGTTAACATAAGTGTTTTTGCTCGGGGACGTCAAGGTTTTGCATGATAATCGCCATTTCTCTTTTTGTGAGAAGTTGTTTAATTCTATTAATAAAAGTTTACTAGTTTTTACCGAATGGAGTATTTTTCACAGTTAATGTCTCACTTGTCCGGCTGGAAATTAGCCGTTAACACTGCAGTCTCAGTCTCACTTGAATGGGTGGAACCGACAGGGCTGGGGACGGGGTCCACGAACCCATCAAGTCCTAGACTTGATAGTGTGTTTCTTACTAACTTGTTTATTCAACAACCATTTTAGTTTTTTAATATACTTTTTTCTAGTGTTTGAAAGGATAAACTCTATATAGTTCTTATACTGCAGCAAAACTGATAATAAATTCATAATATGATTAGTTAAAAGTACCCAGTGCTGTGCATATTTGTGAGGAATATTTATTCCAACAGAATATTTGTCTTCCCACATGACTTTCATTCTCTTATGATTGTTATTAAGGCAATCTTATGATTGTTATTATGAATATTCTTTCAATAGAATATTCATCTTTCAGCAGAAGTATCATTCTTTGCAATTATTTTTAAGTCAAATATTTGACTTAAAAAAATATCATTCAGAAAGTTATCTTTCAGAGGAAGATTTGTATTCTGTGAGTTTCATTTTCTTATAACTGTGAGGACTCGAGAATGGAGGAAAAAAAAATGTTTTACTTGTTGAAGTGGAGGAAACAGATTGTTTCGTTGTCTTGCTGCTATGTTGAATCCAGTACAGCTGGGATTTTTCGTATTAATGTTTTGCTTTTTCTAATAACTTTTGACAGTGGTGAGAGCCCATCCATAATTAGTTTCACTGTAATAATATTAGGAATTTTTTTATAATGTGTTACGAATTTTTATTGATAAATATTGTTTATGTAAATAAGATGGAATATAAAACGACTGTCAGAGGTCGGTGTTGGAGTCCTTCCCATGAGATGTCTCGTCTGGTTCGTACTGTGCGATGATTGTGATTCTGATGGATTGTAACTGGGGAAACAATATTGTGGAGTCCACAAAGTGGATTGAACTGTGTTTTAATCGATTATGTTTTGACGGAAGGACCAAATGTTATATGTATACTAAAAGTTATCTTTTTTGTGTTTATTATTACCGAATAAAGAAGAGTTTAATGGAAGCTGTGCCTTTTCTATTTTGGACTGTTTTTCCGGTTTGGACATTCATCTTGACATTACTGTTCGATTAACCCTGCGTTTACAGCAAGATATGGAATGGAGGGGTCGATCCGGAGATGGCGACCGTCCAGTACCAGGGCAACTCGTCATATAACTATTGTTTAAATGAATATTTTTTTAGTTAAGATTCATTATTCAGGAGAAGATTTATTTTCAAGAATATTTTTTCAGCTAATATTTCATGATTTCAACTAATATTTTTAATTAATTTAATATTGGCTATCAAATTAACCAAGACTTTATATCCTGTATTAGACTTTTTGATATCTTTGTTTTTTTAAGCATTCACATTTTTGAGTTGATTTCTTTATACTACATGAAAACATTTTAAAACATTTTAAAACATTAGGCAGCAATATACTATATCTGTGTGATGAGAATTTAAACTGTTATCAATAATGGAGGATATCTTTATTAATTAAATCCTATTAATTGTCTAAAACTCTAAATCATACTAAATTAGTCATTTTAACTGATCATCTCCCTGAGTAATTGGTTTGTCTACAAATGCTATCATGTTCTGATTGATGCTTGCTTTTTGGCAAATAGTTTGTTATTGGTATCACAATGTGATGGCACTCAACATGTGTTGTTATGCTATGGTGGGAGTATCCATAGAGTGACCATTCATCCCAGATTTTACAGAACAATTCCAATTTTTGGTAATTGCTTCATATCAGTAAGTGTTCTGGACAGCATTCCAGATTTTAAAATCCATCCTATTTTCAAATTGTTTTTATTTTTTGAAATTTGCAAAAAAAAAAAATTAGCTATATTGTTCAAAATGCAGATTCAGACATATGTCAAATCAGTTTTGTCAAGTCTGTACCAACACCTGCCAACAATATTTTACTGTTCAGATTCTTCAGTTCCAGATTGATGTGGGACAGTTTTAGATATCATGATTAGGTTTAAGAAGAGTGGTATTACATTGATATTATTATTAATTAATAAAACAACGAATCTGATAAATCATAAATTAAAAATAATAAATTTATAAGTATGAAAATAAAATATTAAAATTATGCTTCCAGTTAAATTTTTTCTGTCCCAGATAAATGAAAGTAGGAAGTGGTCAGTCTAAACATCCATTAACTATGTTATTCAGTTAGAGAGGGGGTAAATGATGTAGGGGAAAGAGTTAATACAAATTATGATATCACACAGAAAAAATAATTAAAACTTTAAAAATCTCTGTCCAAAAATATTTTTTTGGTCATAAAGATTTTTTTATAAAATATAAGATGTTTGTTTAATTCTTTGAAAAATAGACTGTAATGTAACATATTTTGAAATACATTTGTTATAAAATGTAAGACATATATCTGGTTCTAAGACAAGTATGTCAAATTTGCAGACCATGTGCAGCCCACTTGAATGCTGAGGGCTTCACATGTTGTGATGTCATAAATATTGGAATGCTGAGGGTTGCCTGTGTTGTGATGCCATAAATATTTTTAACAGTCATGTATTTTACACATTTTAACTATTGTATGAAATTCATAAACACAATAATATAGTAAAACTTTTGTTAATTCAAATAATAGCTAAAATTAAGTTTATTTAATTTATTTTCTTTATTATTTATAGAATATTTAGGAGAATAAAATATTTTTTCAAATTTTATTCTCTTATAGAATAGCTATTTTAGTAAAAAGTAAATAATTTGAGAATTCAACCAATTTTAATGTTTATTAATGATCTTAACTTTACTTAGTGCATATTGAGAGGTCACATAAGAAACAATCTGTTAAATGGTCCTCAACAAGATTTGAATTTGATACTCTTGATACTTCAAACTATTTTGTTTCTTATGTGACCTCTCAATATGCACTATCTGTTAAATGGTCCTCAACAAGATTTGAATTTGATACTCTTGATACTTCAAACTATTATTTTCAAAATAATATTTGAAAGAATTTTTATTTTTTTTAAATAATATTTTGAAGGCTATAATAATAAAAATTTAGATCACAAAATTTTTTTAAAAAATGTTTAAAATTATAATTTAAATATACATTTAAAAAAATTCAGATTTGTGAATATAAAACAATTTAAATTGCAAGTAGATAATAATATTTAACATCTATCATTAAAAAATGCTGGTGAAAAATTTAATTTTGAATTGTTATAAAGAAAAAACAAAAAATTATGCTTCAAAAAAATAATTAAAAATAATAATAATATTAGCATTTTCAAACAAAGGGGATAGGTTGTCACAGCTCTCCCCTTAGTTAACATAATGTAACTAGCCCATGTGTTTTTAATGATAAATGTTAAAATTTATTATTATTATTATTATTATTTGCATTTCAGTATACGTGGTGAACATAATTTTTCAGTGATAGAAACATTTATTATACTAAATACAAACATAGTGTTTTTGTATATTATATCTTAACTCAATAGTTTTTTACCCAAACAACAAATAATATTTCCATAGTTTTTTCTACATTAGAACATTTTAACATGTGTTCTGTTTGTTATCCAGAGAATGTTCAGTTGATACTCTATATCTCTCCATGCTTTTTGCAATATCTCATCAGTCACTATCAATAAAGCATTAGGTATTCTTGCCTTCAAATTTTCAATATCAAAAACAGTTGTTGAATACATTTTGTTCTTAATAAACCTTTGTCATTCACCTAAGTGTACCAGTTCTTTAAGATCACATAACAAATGACAGTCTCTTTAAATTTTGCATACCAACCTTTGATGCTTTTAACATCTGGCAGATCTCATCCATACTCATTTCTGAAGTTTTGCTGAATTGTTACTTGCAATTTTGTTTCATGATACCACAAAACATACTAGCTTTTTTTCTTTATAAACACCACTCTGATACTAGCAGTGCTAACTAGATCATCTGCAGATTATGCACTTGCATTATAGAAAAAAAAATTAAGAATTGACTTATCTAATGTTACAAACTGCATATTTCTATCTAGCATAGTTTTCAAATTATGACAGACAGACAGAGCTATTTATTGCACAAAATTATACATTGTAATCTAGTAAAATTACAAAAACAAAACAATGTAAATTAAGAAAATTACAAAATCAAATCATATATATAAATATAAGCAAGGGGAAAAAACAATTGGCAACAGTGTATTTCTCAGGTTTCCCCAAGGACATACAGATATAATCAAAGAAAACAATACATCAAAAATTAACAGATAATAATACAATTAAACTTACAAACACTACAAAAATGATAAAAATGGATAATTTATCCATTAGCAATAAAAGAAAAAAAAATTTTTATCTCAACAGATCTTAATAATTTAACATTTTTAATAATTAACACAACCCAAATGTATTAAGTTAAAATTACACCAAAATTAGAAGAAAAAGACAAAAGATTGTTAAAGAAACTACAATCAATTAACAGAATAACATATCAAAAGGATTAAATAAACAGATATTCCAATTTATAGATAGATTTTAATAATAAATTCAATTTAGTATTAGACATAATTGCCTTTATTTCTAATTTTAGAGAGTTCCATAACTTAATTGACCTATAAATTAATTTTAATAAATTTTTCTTAATCAAGGAAGGAATTTATTTACTCTATAATATCATTGATATATAACAAAAATATAGTAACATTTACTGATAATGTATATGTTTGTTGTATTTTTAGATTTTATTGTTTAGATCTTATTATTTTAAAATTTCATCACAATAATGAATTATTATTAGATTTAAATGATATGTGTATATTCTGTCATTGATATTACTTTTAATTTAAAAATTACATTAAAAAATAATAATAATGAAATACCAAATAAAAAGATAGATATCTATTTAATGTTTAAACAGGAATAATCAGGCAAAACTTCTTGGATATGAAACATTTGCTGATATGTCTATGGAAACAAAAATGGCTAACAGTATTCAAAATGTATTTTCCATGATTACAACGTAAGTCTAAAATATTATGATGTTTTATAAAAATATAGAAATAAATTTTTGTGAATAATTTTCTTTACAATAATTTCTTGTTATTGCTAGATCTATACAAGCTTAATTTTCAGTAACTTTTTATAATAAGGATAATCCTCAACTTACAATGGGATTTGGATTAAACATTATGGTCATATGTCAAAGCAGTGGGAAGTTTGAAATATCATAAATTTATGGATTACTAACTAACAATATTTATTATTACATATATGTTGTTATAATAAACTTAATGAACATAAAACTATAAGAACAAGGCATAAAAAAGTATATATCATACCATTGGTATATCAGATCATTGTGCATGGACTTATTTACATGTAATTGCATTGATCAATCATTGAATTTACTGATTACATTGTTGTAAGTACAAGTGATCATAAATCAAGAGCTATCTTTTTCTCTGTGATGGAGGATAGAATTTATCCACCATCTCACCTCATTATTGTAAGAGCGACCAAATGGTGCTTTCTTAGTGGAATGCCACTCTTCTTTTGGTAGGATCCTTTCCTCGTGCTTTTCTATATTCTTTTTGTTTCTTCATTTTTCAAAGGCCTCAGAGTGCCCACTATATCTTTAAATAAAAAAAAGGACTTCCTTTATTTAATAACCATCATAATGTAATATTAATTTTATCAAAAATTCCTCATTCATATTAACCAGAGAGCAGTTAACTCTATTTCAAATCACTGCTCACTTCTACAAGAAATATTAAAATGTCATATTTATATGAATATATATAATATCAGACTTCTATTATTTTAATTAACCATTAATTTTATAACATTAGCACTAAAGCAGGTTTTTAACTTCAACTCAAAAAATTACACTTTATTAAAAAGTTTGTAAAAATGTTTTCAGCTCTTGAGCCCTCCTTTGTTAAAAATTAACCTAATAAAACAAAGAAAACAACTAAAATAACATTCCAATAACTGTAAATTCTATACAAATTTCAAACTTTCATGTGCATTCTATACAATTCAAAATTTTAGGAGCAAAAAGACTTTAAATAGGTTAATTAATTATTTAAAAACACTTTTTAGTTTTATAACTACTGATATATCATGCTTAAACCAATATAAATTTTTAGCAATATATTTTGCAAAATAATAAATGTATATAGTATTATAAAATTGCATTTCATATTTTGTAGAAGTTAATATAGGAAAACTCACAAAGTGGATTAATTGAATTATAAAAATGAATTGCTATATTTTGTAAAAATGTGTAGACTATATAAAAACTAGTTAAAAATAATTTTTGAATGAGTAAAGTTTATATAGGTTTAAGCATGCTATATTAGTAGTACTAAAACAAAAAAATGTTTTAAATAATTAATTAATGTATTTAAAATCTTTTGCTCCTAGAATTTTGAATTGTACAGAATGCACATGAAAGTTTGAAATTTGCATAGAATTCATAGTTATTGGATGTCATTTTAATTACATTTTCTCATGTTTCTTTGTTTTATTATGTTAACTTGTAACTTGTAACTTGGAGGCTCAAGAAGAGCTAAAAATGTTTTACAAAGTTTTTAATAAAGTGCAATTTTTTGAGTTGAACTTAAAAACCTACTTTAGTATTATTTTATAAATTAATAAATGTTGGAAGCACAATAAATTTGATTTTAAATCAATGATACAGAAATGAAAGCCTGATCTAAGCCAGTCTTTCATTTCTGAGGAAGTCTGTAGAGATTTGCAATGAAATGATAAAACTTAGTTATTATGCTGTAATACAAAATATTTTGTTATTTGATATAATATATATATTCCTCTGATCACTATGATTTAGTCAGATGGGTATATAGGCAATTCTAATTTTCTGTCAGCATGCTTTTATTATGATGCTGGTGTGAGTACTTCCAGGAGACAGAAAAGTGACTTCTCTGAATCTGAGATCATCTGTTTTCTCCCAGTTCTATATTCAGATTAAACAGCATCCAGGGACTTTAATATAAGACTAATACTAATTAATTGCATTTAATTAGTCTTACTCTTAGGCTTTGCACCTGTATTCACTTTGTAGTCATCCAATTGTTTGTCAACCAATCATCTCTCTGTGCCCACATAAGTGATTAAACAGTTACCCAATCAAGATATGTGCCCACATGCAACTAAACAGTTGGCCAACAACTCATTTTCTAAGTCAATTATACTCTTGGTTATACCAATTTTCTATCATAGTTTGGCAAACTACTTTCCAAAGTTGAGCAATTAAATTATTATCAGAATGTTTTTCATAAATAATTTAATTTCAGATTTAAAAATTGTACATTCTTGGTTATACCATAACAATTTTGTGATAAACCTAAATAAAACAGAATTTGTGAAACATAATTTGAATAAACAACACACTACTGGTATAGAGATACAAATCTTTGGGAGATCTTTTCTTTTTCAAGAGAGTCATAAAGATTTAGAATTATTTTTAGATGCAAAATTAATCTTCAAATCTTATATTGATTACTTAATAAAAAAAATTATACAGAAAAACTGGTTTTACTTGGAAATATCTGAAATATATTTCTGATCTAATATGTAAAGCCTGGTTGAATGCAGAAATAATAAATATTGTGTCTTATAGTTTGATTATTTATACAGCAACACCTAAGACATATTCAGAAAAATTAAGTAGAAGCTATCAATATTCAATTAAACAAATTATTAAATTTATGGCAGAACAAAATCAAACAAACATATTAAATTATGAAAATTTAAATATTCTAACCATACATGATATTCTTAATTAGTGAGAAAAAAGTTTTAGAAATCTATGTAAATGGGGAGATAGAAAATGATTATTTCAGCTTCACTGTTCCACAGAAACCACTAAGGAAGTTTTAGTTTATCCATATTCTAAAATAGAGAACAGAAAAATATACTAGATCTTTTTTTATTTGTGCTCAAACTTATGCTAACAAAAATTGTTTGTATGTTTACTTATCTGTTTAATCTAAAATTATTTTTTTGTTTTTATTATTATATTTGTTTCTTGTGGGCTGCCTAATATTACAAAGAATAATTGGTAATGTAGTAAATAAAATAAAATAAATATGGCTTTATTATATAAAACTGGTTTAGACTGAACTGTTTCTATAAATTTTTTGGTCCAGTCATGATTATATAATTAAATAATAATGTATTCAGTAAGTTTATTTATTTTTACAAATATTATAAATATGAAACTAGTTTTATGTTATAATTTCTTCTATTTATATAGCACACCAAAAACTCAACAGCGAATGATAAATTTTCGTTCAGATGTCTTCGTCCGACTGTTTGGTTGCAAGTGGGTGCAGACTATTACAAAGTTATATGTCACACTCTAGTTGGACAATCGTTTAGTTTGTTGCAGGTCACAAACTGTTTAGTCGGCCAACAAAAGAGTTGCTAGTGGGTGCAGTCTTACAGGAATCATTCGTCCTCACTCTTGCAATCAAATAGTTGACCAACTGATAATTGCATGTGGGCACATAACCTTAATTTTTAGTTGTCACTGTACTCAGTCTTCATACTGATACATTGCCTTTCTTTAGAATATTTAATATCCTTACTAACATAAATTAATTTTACAGTTTAATGTAGTATCTCTAGCTGTCAGGTTAGACAGTATTATGTAAATGTAATTAATATTAAGAGAGAAGCTTTCTTAACTGAATTTAATTAGCCTTTGGTCTGTAGTCTGTTTAGTTTGTTTATTATAGGATTTTTCACTAGTTACAATTTACTAGTATAGTCACTTTCATGATGAGTGTCACCATTGGCCTCACTACAAAACAGAATCAGAGTGACCAAAATAGATATTACTTAATTCAGAAACAATAAATATTTTTTAAAAATCTAGCAGGATGGAAGAAAACTTTTCAGGCATGAACTAGATTAAGTTGCCCTCTTTAACCTTATCCGCTCCTCTTAAAAAAAAATAAACATTCCCTAGGGGTCCGAAGGGTTATGAAATATGATACTTGATATTCGATATTTTGCCGTAACTTTTTTACTTTTTAATTTTTTGGCACGAAAAAATTATATTTTGTTGTCCATATACTCTGTCCTGATATCGTTT